>PVKA01006353.1:0-29987 GCA_004027165.1 Ctenomys sociabilis
GTTAATGCTTACAATTTTTGTTTTTACTCTGATTTTTTCCTCTCTTGAATTTCTTACAACTCCTTAGTTATTGTTTTTTTTAAACAAAACTTATGCATTTATACCTGGTAATCTGAAAAACTAATTTACAAATAGCATCATGTAATACAGCAGCCATTGTTGGATTCTTATTACTTTGTTTAGTGAAATCTTGTATGATGTATAATGCTGTTTTCTTCCATCACTATTTTGTATTCTTTAAAAATAATAATAAAAAGTACAAAATTAAAAAAATTGATTATGCAGACTGCTACATATGACTTTTTAATTGACTATATATTTTTTAATACAGGGGAATGTGTCTTATTTACTTTTTGGTCCCCAGCTTGCCTGATACATGCAGACTGTTATTTAGGATCCATTAAATCAGTATATGTCAGATAACTGTTTTCCTGAAATACTGACTTCTAAAAAGATTGTGAAAAAAATCTTAAAAATAGAAAAGTTCCCCAAGTTATCATGACTCCAATGATACAATTTATTTGAGCAGAACATTCTGTGGTCTTTTGTATTTATTTATTTATTCAGTGGAGAATTTTCTGCTGTTTTCAACATTAAGCTCCAAATGAAGGCTTTTGTTGCAACACCTGAGAAAGTCACCATTTTTCTTCATGAGGATCTTGTATAATTTTAAGGCCATAGAATTGTGCAAGAGGAGGCCTAGAAAGAAGACACATCATTTTAATTTTGACTTTGTAATGTATAGCTGTGTGGCCTTTGGAGCTTAATTAAGAGTATACTCATGTTCCTCCTGAAGCACCTATTGCGTTGAGCACCAGCTCATTATCTCTGAAGCTGAGACTTTCCTAGGCTCACAGAGAAAGACAGCCAGAGAAGAGGAACTAGGGGCTGTGAGTGGGCTATGGTGGTACAGATCAGGTAGGCTTGGAGAAAAACCATCCCATCATGCATGTCCCAGGCAGCCAAGAGGGAAGCGAACCCAGAGCACATGTCACATGCAAGCCTGGGTCATGTCCAAGAGTATGGTGTGTTCCAGGAATTATAAGGCAAAAGAAGTGAAGACAAACTTACATACTTTTGTGCTCAGTGTAAGGCAATTGAACATAAAGGCTAAACTTTGTTCATAAAGGTCTGCATAATTTAAAGAGAATTTCATTGTATTGATTGAGGGATAAACAGCCCCTATCATGTTAGCCAGCAATAAAACCAAGGCTGGTTTCTGTTGGTTTGAGGCCCACTTGTTATCAGTACCTTCACCTCCAGGCACAGGTGAGAGTCAATTCATCACCCTAGGAGGCAGCCTCCCTTGTGCCTGCTCCACAGCCCAAGCTTCCTTGGGTCCAACTCTTTCTTCAGGGCTGGCCCACAGGCACGTACTCTGGGCTGCTGCATGGGGTCTTGTGCTTGCAAGTGCTCCACACTTGTTTGATTGCTCTGTGGTCTCTGGAAATTCTCAAGAATTTTTTTTTTTTTGTCTGAACTTGGACTTTGTAAAGGAAGTGTAATGGAACAGTAAAGCTCACTTTGGAGCAGAAGAGAAACTATATGCAGCGGCTAGATGTCACATGGCTAGGTGGCACTCATAATATTCTCTGAAGCAAGGATTGTTGCGGACCTGTAGTGCATAGGAGTTCTACAAGACATAAAGCACACCCAGGTCTGTGTAGCAGGTGCTGGGAGGTGGGAGAGGCTACGGTAGCTCTCAAAGGTCGCACTTCTTGTTCAACCAAGGATTTGTTTCAAATACAACAAGAATGAAGTAGCATTGAGGAGCATGACCAGGCACCCCTATCATTTCTTATGTTATTTCTTTCCCAATATTATTCTATCAGTTATGCTAAAAATGTTGACGTAGAATGCAAAGGAAGACAATACAATGCCTTGCTCCTTTTCCTTACATCTTTCCTTACAATCTTTCTTTATCTGTAAACTGAAGGTGCCGACCTATGTGTATGTTGAGAAACAAAACCAAAACAACTGAGTGAACAATTCCACTCTGCTAGTATGAACAAAACATGTATGCACTTTCCATGCTGCTTCAACCTAAAATGTCTTTACCACTAGCATGGCTTTTTTTTTTTTTACCTGAATGGGTACTTTGGAATAACTTAATGTTAGTTCATGCTTGTGGAAATCAAAAAACAATCACTTGAAAATTGCATAGATACTAATAATCTGTTTTATAAATTCTTTGTTACCCACAATGGAAAAGTTAATTATCTTAATTTTTAAATAAATAAAGTTGAAATTAAATTTCATTATACTCAATGTCTTAATGATTTACTGAAAATATACCTATGAAAAGGCTTTGTCTGGAACATCTCTTAGGAAGCATTTCATTCTTTACTCTTTGGAGAGAACTCAGCATGGAAGGTACACCTGTAATTCCTAAACTTACTTATTGCTTCCTGTGGAGAGGAGCAACTGCACCTAGGACTTACCTTGGAAATAGAAGCTGAGCATGAAAGTCAAAGTTTTCCTCTCCAGATGACAGCTGTTGTGCATTGTCCACTTAGCTCCTTGGTGCATAGCTCACATGGGTGCTTTTTCTAAGTAATGTGGCCTAGCAGGCCCAGGAATTTTAAGACCCTGTGCTCCTGGGTTCTACTCATACTAGGAAGTGTGCTTGTTTATGAGATAAGCCATCTTTTCCAATATCACATTCTCCAATATGATATTTAAAATAGTGCCACATTTCATTGATTTCTTTAAAATATCAAGGTAATTTTATTTGGAAGTATAGTTAAATCTGAACCGAATGCTATTCATTTACAACAGAGCTGGTATGGATATCCACCCACTTTACCTTTTTGTCATGTTTCTCATTTGGTTCAGAACTTGGGGCTGGAGAAGCACAGGGAGAAGCCTGCTAAGTTTTGTCCCCTTGACTTCCAACAGCATCAACACTGTTAGATGTAGACTTTACCAAAACTCCAAGGTGAGATGAGATTAGTTGCCTCTATTTTAATTGTTACTTTCATACCTTATGTATTTGTTATGATGGATTAAGTTTAGATTTTTTTTTCAGTACCTCAAAGGAAAAGCATAAGGATAAACGCCATCAGGTGGACTGACCAGTGCCTGGTGCACTGGCAGTCTTCCAAGATTCAGGCTTGTTCTCTCCTATCTTAGCCTCTTGTAGGAAGGGGGACACATGAAAAGGCAGAGTGTGAAGTACCATCAATATCATCACAGTGAGCTGTCTAGAATTGATGCTGAAAACAGAAAATTCAAGATATGAACAATCAGTTGTTCTGGTTTCCATGTTTACACTTTGCAAAAGCTCCACAAGTTAAGAGTTTTCTGTAACACTTAAATAAGTTCTATCTGTTTCACTTACTCTCTCCCAACCAAGCTGGCTGCAAATGTATTAAACAATTCCACTGCTTTGTAAAGACAGTAAAGAGAGAATCAAAGAACAAATTTTGGAATCATTCTTCCTTGCCTGGTTAAGGCAAATTCTCAAGCAAAATTGCCTTGATTTATAACAGCTTTATAATTTAAAAAATTTATAAACAACTTTTCTTTAGTCTTAGTAAACTAATGAGCTCCAGATAGCTGTGGGGATGGCTAGCAGGCTCCATGGATTCCCTAAAGTCCCACCTTGGGTTTCCTCTTTTAATGATGTCCAAAATAGACTCATTCATCTATTTTTAAACTTTCTAAAATTAGCAAGAGAAAAACAAGTAGCAAGCTGAAGCTATCAGCCACTTCATTACCTCAGTTATTAGCCTGACAATATAAGTGACTTTCCATTCAACAGCCAGGACAGAAAAGGAGGAAGGTTTAGAGGTCAATAGCTCCTGGGATATGTACCCCCTAAATGTAGAATTTCTCTAGGGACTGTCAGAATTAACTACTGACAGGTTAATTGCTCTTATTCCCTAATTAACCAAGCTTTGCTTCATTAGTAGTTCCTTGCAATTGGACAGCATTTTCAAGGTTCTAAAGATCTACCCAATAATAATTAGTGGACAACTGAAATGAAAGCACCCTCCACTTGTTGACAAGATTAATTGAATAATTACTATTTCATTGACAATAAAAAGAGCAAGGAAAAGTAGCCGGGAAACTGCCAGTTTTTTCTTGGGTAAAATTTCCTCAGAAATACACAAAAGCTTTCTGTTAAGAACAGTTGCCGAATCTGATCCATCTAAAGAATTCCAATATGGAATTCAACATTGAATTTCTTATGATTTATTTGGTCTTTAACTATTTGCAACAAAATGTAGTTTTTCATATAGATTTAACATCTGGGGATATCACTTAAAACACTAGCCACATGGATAGATTTCTGACCCAGCATCTAACAAATGCTCCATACATATATATCTGTAAAATATAATTGATTCAGCAAAACAAATTGTACTCTGAGATGACTTGACAAATACCTCAGAACAATGTGTCTGGTTTAGTTTTACTTAATAGGTGTGATTTTTGAAATTGTTCAACTAGTGTTTTAGTACTGAGTGCAAAAGAAAAAAATTTACATCAAATTTCCATGGAAATTCTTTTCTTTGTGTCATAATTAAGCGCTAGTGTGGAGCTTGAAGTTTGAAAATTGGTCACTGTGGATGGTGAATGATTTTGTCCTACTTCAGCCTGTTCTTTTCTTGTCAAAGACGATTTCAAGTACACAACTCAAACTGTCTGTCAGTAAAGAAGGATCTCATCTGTTTCAGACATGATAGTTCCTTCTAGAAGCTTGATAGGCTGTTACTGAAAAACCATTTTAAAAGGTCTGGGTATTTGCTGACCTTAATATCAGGGGGAAATAAGATCTTTCAGATGACTACTGCGATGTCCACTCCTCTTAGCAGAGGAGGAAGAAGGGAGTCTGCTATTCCCTTCCACATGGGCTGATGTTTCTGAATAGTCTGAAAGTCAAGGAGAAACCCTGGCCAAAGAATGGAGCATTGGTGTTATGGTTTGGGTCTAGATGTCCCCCCAAAGCCTCATGCA
This sequence comes from Ctenomys sociabilis, assembly GCA_004027165.1. NCBI lineage: Eukaryota > Metazoa > Chordata > Mammalia > Rodentia > Ctenomyidae > Ctenomys > Ctenomys sociabilis. The sequence continues at coordinate 4,963 of PVKA01006353.1, forward strand.
GTGATGGGGCAGCTTCTAGAGGCTGTGAGTAATTCATGATCCAGTGCTGGGTCTACAGGTGTGAGTGCTACACTTCCCCTGGGAGAGATAATATGGATATGATAGAAGGAAGGGAGAGAAGTTTGCTCACTGCTACAGCCACTGCTGTTCCCTTGTTGTTCTTGCTGGTTTGCTGCTGCCCTCTGTCATGTGCTGCTCTGCCTCAGAGCCAGGTGAGTACAGATTGAAACCTCCACAATCTGTGAGCTAAGTGATCCTTTCCTCCCTTATTTTGGGGTGGTAGGTATTTTGTCTCAGCAATGAGAGAAAAGTAACCAAGGCAACTGGAGTGCTCAGGTACCTCCATGTGAAAACTTTAGGAAGTGTACCTTAAGGGAATTTATTCCAACAAATCATATGAAGGTGAGAAAATAATGATGGTGATAACGATGGTCACACCAATTACTAAACAACTAGAGGTGCTAAGTACTACACATATCTTACTGCATTTAATCCATCAGAGGATCCTTAGAAGGGGATTTTTTTTTTCTTTCCATTCTATAAATGAGGAAACTATTGCTGTCTTTTTTCTCTCTCCCTCTTTTTGTGGTTCTGGGTCCTGTGTGTGTAGTGCTGCCAGGTGTCCTTCAGAAGGTCACACAACTAACTGGTTGTTGGAGGAGGAAGAGGAAGAATAAGAGGAGGAAGGAGAGTAGGAGAAGGAGGAGGAGGCGGAGAAGGAGGGAGCTCAAATCTCAGTTTCTCTGGCTTCATAACCAGGAAAACATCTAAGAAAATCATCTATTATTAGCATGGTTATACAAAATATACTGTAATTGATCCAGAATGAGGCAATACCATTTGAAGAGAAGGAGAACAATCAGTTCATCTGGGTTAGCAAACTGAAACTCATGCCTCACAGAGAAGCTGCAGTGGTCATGGGACCAGGAGTTAAAGTTGTGGTCACCAGAGACAAAGTTTTGGGGATGTATCTTTGAATGATCCTGTGATCTTAGCTGGAAAAGCCTGCTTTGCATTTAAAGGATATAAAGAATGAGGGAAGCCTCATGAAGGGGAAACTGAACCAATCAGGTAAAACTCGAGGGGTAAGAAAAGGAAAAATCTATCCAGGTGGAAGGTCCACATGCAGTCAAGGAAGAAGCATGAGGGAGGAAATCTGGAAACCTAGGTGCAGCCTACCTCTACCTTTGATTAATGCTAGGCAAATCACTCCAGCCTGCATGATCCTCAGCCTGGCTGGAGCCAGATTCACTCTCTCTGTAGTTGATTTTGGCCAGCAAGCATATAGGAGGTGACTGTAGGAACTTACCTGAGACTAGTGATGCCAAAGAGCTACATTTGTAGCCAGTCTTGTGCAGTGAAGACTGCTTCAGCCCCAGTTGCCAGAAATGCCCCAATTAGAAATTTGAGTCTATAACCACTAGGAAGATAACAATGTAAAAAGTATTAATTATTGAAACTATCCTAGAAATCAGCTTTGGAGAAAAAAAGATGGCTATACAGCTACATTCTCTTAATTCAGTGAATAGGGGGATCTTCTCTAATAGTGTTTGTAAACAGAATATCATGTCTGCACCTTGTACAACAAATAACCACTAAGAAAACAATATGCAATGTATTAATTATTGAATCTGTCTTACTAATTTGATTTGAAACTGTCTCATTGCTATTTGTTTTTCAATAAAATCATGGAAAAATATCTGAGACTGACCTCTGGATTCTTCCTCCAGAAATAGAGGGGACAGACTTTGTAACTTGAAGTCCTTATGAGAGGGACAGGTCTGTGGAGGAGGTGGGTTGCTCCCCTCCCCTCCATGACCAAAGCACATGCAAGTACCTTGCCTTCCTATCTTGGGTTTGTTGTGAGTCTTAACACAAGGGAAAGATGCCTTGATTAGAAAAACAACAACAAGTTAGAAAATCAGCGGACTAGAAGACTTTAAGCTCCTTCCTTTCTGGGTGTTTGTGAGTAGAGGAAAATTGAGACTGAGAGTGAGAGCAGAGCTTCGATGGGGAGTGGAGTTAGCCCTGATAAGATCTAGGAGAAAGACTGACTGGGCCCAGCTGCGCTAGGAGTCTTTGATTGGCTGATGACCCCAGTGGGTCACAGCTGTAGAAGGGCCTGACATCATTCATTCAGATGCAGATGTAATCACCCGGGATTAGTGGCCAGGGGTGGGTGACTCTCCCTCAGGCCATGGCAGTATAATTAGCAGATGGATGCTCATCTAGGTTTGGTTTTACTAATTGCTGTTTTGTACAGGGCTTTTTTTTTTTTTTTTTTTTTTTTTTTTTTTTTTTTTTTTGGTGAGCTTGATATTTTCAAAAAGGCCTTGAATTGCAAATCTCCTGTGTGGCCCAACTCTAAATCCTCTTGTAGGAGAAATTGCTGTTATAAGTGTACCTCTGTTACCAAATGGTTCATGCAAATCCAGGCCTTAAAGTTCAAATATCTGTTACAAAATGGTTCATGCAAATCCAGGTCTTAAAGTTCAAATACAACATGGGAATGCATAGTAATTCTTCTCTGGATGGTGGAAAAACTTTAAGGCACATAATTATTAGCTACCTGTTCCCTCTGTGCGGATTGTGTTTCCTTGCAGTTGTGGATGTCTGTGTTACCTGTGCAAGTCATACCTTGCAGCATTCCCTGTTGAATAATTCATTCCAAACAGACTTCCCTAAGTGAAATGTGTCTTTTAGTTTTTCAGAAACAACTGAGAAAAGTGAAATAGAAAGTTGTCTTAACTAAAATGAGAGATAATTTGAATTTATCTACTGGACTGCATTTCTAATGTGTTTATTATGCAAATAATTCTTGGTATCAGGACATACACAATCAAAATATCCTATATCATACACTTTGTCTCTTTTCACTCCCCAACTGGACTGATAAAGTCTAATTACATTTAGAAGCTGATAGGTTTTGCTACAGTCTGTGTTTGCAGTCAGGTGAAAGTTTACTTATTTATTTACTTTTTGTATGTAGGACAGGGTGTACAGGGTCTCACTGTACAGATCGGACTCATAGTGACCCTCCTGTTTACAGCCTCCCAAGTGCTGGGATTATAGGCATGTGCCCCCACACCCATTCTAGGTGAAAGTTTAAAAGGCCAACTTGTATTAACCAGTGTAGCTGAAATAAATAGAAAATGCTCATTTATTTGTGGCCACGGACCCGCACTAAGGAGCAACATCTTTACAGAGGACTCTGGGATGCTCTGTGAGGATTGTGAGGGATGAGAACTGAACTACGTTGTTTACAGTCTAAATGAGGATACAGGATAAAGGCACACAGAAGAGGTGAGAAACAATGTAAAGCAGAGTGTGGTCTTCGCAATACATTCACTGCACACCTCCTCAGTGGTTACTGTTGTGCCTTCGTGGCTTTGACCTTTCCTGGCAGAACCTGAGTACATTTGTAGTTCTTGGGGGGAGTAGTTGCACCAGATTTCAAGCTGCAAATTAATAAATTTTCTACTCTGGAATTACCTTCTGACATCTGAGTCTTTCTTGAAACCTATATGTATTTTTCTGATGTAACCAGACAAAGAGATGCTGAGGGGAGAGTAGCCAAACTCCAACTGTCTAGAATGACTACTAGTGCCCTTCATTTCTGCTAGTCTCCAAGACTTCCAAAGGAAACAGATGTTAACTGTGGCCCTTAGCTCATGTTGCAAGACCTGGTTTGCCTCATCTCCCTATTGTCCCAATTTCTACACAAACACATGCTGTTTTGGGCTTGTGGGTTGATTGTGACACAGCTACCAGGGCCATGTTAAATGGTACTAGACTCTCCCAGGTTGCCTCTTCAGCTACTCCTGTTGTGAGCCTGTAAGGATCCTACCATGGATACACTGAGGAGTAGAATTGTTTACAACACTGTAATTACACAAGGATCAAGGCAGCATGCACAGGCCTCTAACCTGGGAAGACTTTTCAGCAGTGTAGGAAAGCCATACTGCAGACTCCCTTCTCCCGGGCTTCCCAGAAGGTTGACCTTTCTTTTCAGCTCTATGAGCTCAAGATGCCATATTAAAGCATTACAGCTGTTTCCATTTACCTAAGACTCTATTCTTTGTAAAAATAAAGCAGCTTTGGGAAGTGATTACATATCCTATAAAGAGAAATAACATGTGCAGACTTAGTTTTAATGTGAGGCCATATTTATTGTTTATACTTTAGCAAGAATTACTTATTCTTCCTTGTTAAAGCAAGTGTTCCCTGGTCTGCCTCCAACATGTGAGTACACACACACACACACACACACACACACACACACACACACACTTTTGATTTTGCTTGGTACTACCTCTTTTTACCACCAGTTTCACCACATGGCTCCAAATGAGATTTGTACAACCTTTCTGGCTGATGTGATAAGAGGTACAGAGCCAAAAGGCACAGTATGTTCTTGGCCATGGGAAGACACTGCAGTTGTCCTGGTATGATTCAGCTGTAGAATGTGTCTGTTTTGGCTTTTAAGTTACTAAATGAGCTGGAAATCACACAAAAAAGAGATTGAGGGACTGGGGATTGCTAATGAACATTTTGAATTTGGCAGTGTGTTTCAAGATACGTTTTATTTGTGTAGTATTGTTCAGATGATTATGCTTCTGTTGATAACCTCATGGAAATATTTACATAATTTAACAATACCACTGATTGGTTTTAATGGAATGCATACCCCTTTATCCCAGGGAGCCTCTTTTCTTGGTGGGAGTATAGTTCAAATACGGAGAATGTTTCCAAAAAGATTGATAAATAACACTGAAATATACAACAGACATGGGATTTATCAAACCTGCATATGTGTTCATGGTCGAGTTTTCCCTCCATGTACACAAGACTATAGATATGTGCACACATTTACATATTGGTTAATTCACTGACAGCAACACTTTCTGTAGATCTTGCTCTTCCACCAGTTTCTTGCTATAACTGGGAGGTGGACCCCTGGGACCTCTGTGAGTCCTATTAGCTGGATCACCATGGCTTCCACACAACAGGACAATTGGTTATTTTATCAGCCCCATTCAACCTCACAAAAAGACCTGCTTCTACGTGGGCTGATACTCTGAGCACTGATTTCAGACCAAGGCCTGCTGCTCTATTAGCTTTTTTTTCCATGTGCCTGAAAGCGGAACCCCAGAAAGAATGAGATGAATGGAAATGCAAAGAGACTCTCAGCTCCAGTAGGTGTGATGATTGCTTCACAAGTTGCACTTGCACAGAGGTCAAAAAGAAGGAGTGAACACAGGCCAAGTGGAGAAATGCAAATGTGTTGTAGCAGATGCTCTGCCTGTGTCACAGTCAGCTCCTGCACAGGAAGAACCCAACATCCAGTATTTTCCTTAAAAGTTATGTTTGTAGGTAGAGAACAGCATGCACACGTTTATATCATGCTTGCCAATTTTTTAAATAAATAAGTTTTAATTGAAAAATTGAGTCATAGATTCTTGACTTCGATGAATGATGTCTACTGTTTGGTGAAATTTTAGTTGGGTATGATGGTCCTAGTAACTGGAGCTCCCAAAACATGTTATACAACTTCTTTTTAATATTTTTTTTCTGCAAAGCTTTATTCCAGAGAGGCTCAGTCCTTCTTGGCAGCTGCCTTGCTCATGGCAGCCACCACGTTGCTCAACTCCTCTTGCTTCCTCTTGGCACAGATGTGCATCCCCACACTTTTTGTGATGAACTTGAGGATGCGTTTGTCCTTAGAGACCTTGAGCAGCTCCATGGTGAGCAGCTCACAGGGGGTGAAGCCACAGATCTCCCGAACCATGTCCCCGCACGAATTTGCTGTGTTTGGTGAGGCTTCTACAACAGTAGCTGTGCCTCGGTTTGCTCACATTCTTAGTCACCTTGTGGCCCTTGTTCAGGCCCTCCACCATGGGATAGCCTAGGGCGATGGCTACTGTTCTTAATGGCTGCTGTGGCAGAAGGACCTACATAACTTATTACAAATACTTGTAGTTGCTTAAATCTGCCTCCCTTCTTACCTGAAGCTGAAGAGTTGTGGAGTGAGAGTGGAGAAGGCTTAGCTACCTTTTCAGCTTTTCCACCTTTTTTACTTAACCAATGTGGAGGGAAGGTGGTGTTGGATAAGAGGCCATATTCTGTCCTTTCTCTTGAGTACAGCTGTCACTCTCTGTTTGCAGGTTTACTTAGAAAACTCAGAGAGGGAAAAATTGTAGCTAGTTGTCCCTCAGACAAAGGACTGATAGTTACAATATATAAAGAATTGAAAAAAAAAATTAGACTTCCCCAAAATCTAAAGATCCAAACCAAAAATGAGCATCTGCAATGAGTGCTCAATTCTCAGAGAAAGAAATACAAACAGAAAATAAATATATGAAAAAGTCTTCATCATTACTGGTCATTTGAGAGATGCAAGTTAAAACAACTCTGAGATTCCACCTCACCCCAGAAAGAATGGCTATCACAAAGAAATCAACCAATAACAAATGCTGGCCAGGCTGTGGGGAAAAAGGATCCCTTCACTTTTGGTGGGAATGTAGACTCCTGTGACTCCTGTGGAAATCTGTGGAGATTCCTCAAAAAATCTATGATTGAGCTAGCAATTTGACCTAGCAATTCCCCTTCTGAGTATCTTTTCAGAAGAATTAAAAACATCATACCACAGCAATACGGGCACATCCATGTTTATAGCAGCACAGTTTGGAAAGAATCTAAATCTTGGAAAGAATCTGAAAGCTCATTGGCCAAGGAATGGATAAAAGAAATGTGTTTTTTTAAAAATATATAATGGAGTACTGCTCAGCCATAAGGAAGGATAAACTTCAGACATTTCTAGGTAAATGAATGCACCTTGGGGCCATACTCCCAAATGAAATAAATTGGACATACATCATCATGCTGTTTTTTTCTGGTATGAGAAACTGAAAGTGTAAATGAGAGCAGCAGTACACAATAGGTATTGTGAAATAGGAGAAAATTGTTCAAAGAAAAGGGGAACTGAGAAGGGGGAGGGGGAAAGGAAGTGAAAAGAAAAATTGATGAAAGATGGAAAAAATGGAGAGAAAGCTTTGCAAATAAAGAAGGAAAGGGGTTGAAGGGAGAGAAGAAAAATGGGAAAAAGGAAGAATCAAGATACATCATGTACAGGCACAAAGTCCATATGACTCAGGTGATCATTATGTATACCTCAGTTGTACCAATATACTTTTACAAAAGAATGTGAGTATATGGACTTTATTTTGGCCAATTTAAGGCTGAAAAAATATGAAATAATCTTTTAATACTGAGGAATAATTTTGGAAACTTTTCACTTCTTTGTTTTTAAAATTTAGAATATATATGTGTTAACATTAAATACATTTGCTCATAGATTATTTCTGGAATTTGCCTTTATCACTTTCTGGTCTGGTCCTGCTAGGATTCTTCTTGGCCTTCGATGTGCTTCTACAGGTGTCAAATTGTCGTCTCCTTTCAGCCTTTTTATTGAGCTATACTTCACATTTTGCCAAGTGTGGACATCTTAAGTGGACACTATAGTCAGTGGTTTTTCCGTGTGTATAACAAGAGGCACATTTCTTGTACCCCAGTAGGTCTATTCATTTCTCTCTCCAATATAACCATTATTATGGTTAGAACCTCTGCCACATATATCAATCTTGCTTCTCCGTCAGCTTCTGTAGATGGCATCATCCAATATTTACTCATTCATGTTTGATTTATTTTGGTGTTTAGATTCCTGACATCTATCTATTACAGCATAAAACACTATTTGCAATCTACTGTGATCATACATGCTGGAAATCCTATCACTCTGGGAAGCTGATGCAGAAAGATCTTAAGTTTGAGCTCAGCTTGAGCAGCTTAGTCACTGAATGAGACCCTGTCTCAAAATTAAAAAGAAAATTAAAATGGCTGAGGGTATAGCTCAGTGAGAGTCTCGGTATTGATAAAAGAAATAGCTTGTAAATATATAAGAAATTACCGGAAATTATTTTCTATAAAATCTGAGGAAAATACACAGAGACTATAGGCAAAATCAAGTTAATCAGAGAATTCCAGAGGAGATGGAGAAACAGGATACAGAAATAAAGAGAATATAGTGCTTCCCTGTCTGTCTATTTATATGAATAAACGTCATCTGAGATACACAATGCCAGTGCTAAGATAACAACCATAGAATAGAATACACGTACTAAGACATTTCATAGCAACCTTATTCACACTGTAATATATATGTCAACTGGATACCTTTTAATTGTTAGCATTTTATTAGAAATGAATTTTAAAATTTTCATTTTGGTCACAATATAAAATCTGCCTTCTTAAATTTCTTCTTTTTTTTTCTCCTTTGGGTGGTACCAGAGATTGAACTCATGACTTTGAGCTTGCCAGGCAAGCAGTTATTCTACTGAGCTATCTCCTTGGACCTAAATTTCTAAGTAATAAGACAGTGTTGTAACTGTTGGCACAACATAGCACAGCAGATCCCTGGGATGTACTCATCTTGCTTATTTTTGTCTTTGAACTTTTATAACAAAATTCAAAGTGATTTACTAACTATTATTACACTGTATTTGTCTGAGTATTTACCTTTTTCACGGAGTTTTTGACTTACTTAATCTATTATACTGCTGTTTAGTCTTTCCTTTCCAACTTTAAGAACTCTTTCTCATATTTCTGGTTTCAGAATATCTTCATCTCACTTTCATTTTTGAAGAATAGTTTTACTGGATATAATATTCTTAGTTGGCAGGACTGGCTTTTTTCCCTCCCTATCATCCTGAATATAACTCATCATTTCTTTCAATCTTATAAGATTTCTTTCAATAGTCCTATGGTCTTTTGCTTTCTTTTCAGTTTTGATTCTAATAATAAATATATTGTTACATTTGATATTGTCTCCTAAGCCCCTTAGACTTTCGCTTTGTTATTCTTTTTGGGCCAAATAATTACTAATCACCTGGCCATGGGTTCCTTGATCCTCTTGTATGATCCATTTGGCTTTTTTAGATATTTCTGAGTTTTTAGATTTTTCAATTTAGTTACTGCATTCTTTTTTTAATGTATTTAGTATAGGATCTAATGTCTATAGGGTCTCACTGTACAGATTGAACTCGTAGCGATCCTCCTGTTTTCAGCCTCCCAAGTACTGGAATTGCAGGACTGCACCACTAGGTTCAATTTCAGTTTCTGTCTCAGCACACCCAGTGTAGCATGGCATGCTAGGAATTGAACCCCGATCCCCGAGTCTGCCTAAGTAGGTGCTTTAGTCCACTGAGCTATCTGGCTGGCCCTAGTTACTGCATTCTTAAGCTGTATGATTTCTGTTAGGCCTTTCAGAATTTCACCTGAAGTTCTTGCTTTGATCAGCATTATTCTTTGACTTCTGTGAGTGATTTTGTGAGCTTCTTGAATATTCTGTCAAAAAACATCATACAACTGTTTCATTTGGGTCACTTTTTGGAGATGTGACTTGTTCTTTTACCAGGGATATTCTAGTCTGATTCTTCATTTTCCTTGACACTCTGTTGGTGTTTTTGCATTTGACACCATAGCAACCTCTTCGAACTCTTGGACTAGCCTCAGACTAGATGAGACATGCACTGACCAGTCCAGTGAGAGCCTCTGCAGATATCTCAATACCTTGTGCAAGTCTACTCACTTTACTTATTCAGAGAGGTTTCCGGGCATCTTGAGTATGCTGTGTCTTATCAGTGCTCTGTAATGAAAACCACTCCTCAGGCAGCCTCCTGATACTTTGGCCACTGAACATGTGGTCCTTGCCTTTCCCTTCCCAGGTAGAACCTGGGTGCTGGAGGCTCTTTCATCCATTCACTATAATGAACTAGTATGGAAGATGTGACTTTGATTACTACTAACCCAAAGTGCCATCCTGTTTCTCATTGTCCTAAATAACTAGAGTATGGCATGTTTCATCGGCGCTCTATAAGGATAGATGGAAGCCTATTCCTAGATAACTCTGAGAGCAGTTGGGATACTGGACACATGGTACACCTCTTTCTCTCCCGAAAGGAGAATTTGTAAGCTGAGGTTTTTGTCCTAATTGCATTGTTCTGTGTGAATGGTAGGTATTCATGCAAGGGGGTATTTCAGATTTTCCTAATGGCTTTGATGTGGTTGGATTTGTACTTGCCTAGAGTGCAGGAGTCTATTCAACTAGTTCCTGGATTTCCCTTAAAGGGAATCTACCCATGATTTGTTGTTGGATTATTATGCTCATGGGAACAAGGAGGGTCAGAGTTTCTTATACTAGCATCTTGTTCATTAGCCTGGCATTAGCCAATTCATGTTGAAGAATTCTATGATGACCAATATGGCATGAACCTGGTTACGACAGGCTCAGTCAGTTCTCAGGCAGACTGCCTAAAGGTCTTGTACTTCTCTCAGGTATGAGAGAGTTGTTTATCACTTCTTGATTTGAACAATGGAAAATGTGTCATGCATACACTAGAAGGTATCTACTGTGCACAGGGGAAAGTAGACCAAACATGAAGCTGATGCAGAGGATTAAAGCAGACAGAGCAAGAAAGAGGGGACCATGAGGTACATTGTTTATGATCGCCTTATGTCTGTTTCACCTCCTAAGTTTTGGTTGTAGGAGGACATTAGCCATGGGGATCAGATGGGTTTCATATGAAGAATTATACTCACCAGTACACTGAGTCAACACAGAGGACTAAAGATCAGTTTGTGTTTGGCCAATGAAGCATTTGTGAGTGTGGGCACATAACTGTTGCATCTTCATGGGGCAATCAGTACCTTTGAATTCAGATACATCTGAGTTCCAATTCCTCTACTGCCTAGCTTCCAGGTTGTGTGTAAGCTGTTTCTCCTCTCTTTGCCTCAGTTAGTTCATACATAAGTAGGAAGTTGAACCATCAGATGAGATCTAAGTATTATATTGACTCAGAGACAATGTACATATCACCAGGACAAAAACTGATTGCTGGTAATGAGTGTTAGTTACTAGGAGGAGTATGTTTAGATCCACGTCTCACTTCTTTGATCTTTCATAGTAAAACTTTACAGAAAAGTGCTCCAGAATTGCTCTCTACATCCGTCAGGTGCAAATCTTTTGCCAGCCTCCTACAACCAGGATTTGTCCCCTCATGGCGGCCACCATGCTTTCCACAGTGCTGTACCAAGTGAATTCTCCTGGGTTCTGACCTCCTTCTCCATTTCAACTGCCCTTGAATCCCTGACCTGTCATTTTTCTTTCTAACGTGTTTCTTCTTGACATTTCTTCTCTTGGCTATCAGGACACATTTTCCTAGACTCCCTCCTATCTTTTATTGATTGTTCTTTTGCTGCTTTTTTCCTCCTCTACTTTCTGGTAGATGTTAGGATATTCCAAACTCAGTCCTGACTTTCTTTTCTTTCTTCTGTAGTGTCTCTTTGTGACAGTTCAGCCCAAACCTTTTACCTGTTTGCTATTCCTTTGCAATGTGTTTCAGGCTTTTTCCATGTACCTTGTGCAGCTTTTTGCTAAGCCTATGTGGTTGCCTGTTCCTCTGCCTTTATGCATCCTGTGCAGCCATCATTTTCCTCAGCTCAGCTAGCTATAATATCCATTTAATTTCTGGAGTTCCTCTTCTGTGAGCATCTTTAGGTGCACAGTTCTATCTGCTTCAGTGTCATGAATAGACTCAAAGCATTTACTTTTGTGGACATTTTGACTTTGAGAAAGAGCTGGAAGTCACATACTGCCAGATCTAATGAATACAGTGGGTGAAGATACACTGGAATGTTTTTACTTGACAGCAACTTCCATAAATATTTTGAGTCAACTCAAGACATTGAAAGACCAAAGTGGATTTGCAAAACTGCTTTGGAAAGTGGTAGGAATAATGGGTCAGGTCTATAAGAAGTAAGGGAGTATATTTTGAAGACTAAAGGTATTGTGTCTTTTGCTATTACAATTTTTAAAAAAATGTTTATATTTTTCAATTATATGTCATATGACCTTTCCAAAGGGATTTCTCCCAAGAAACCCCACAGCAGCTGTTGGTCATCTTACCCTGCTCCCTGTTTCTAGCCACTCTCTAGAACATCTGATTTGTTCATCTGTCTTTCTCACAACTACAACAAAAGCTGCGGTAGAGAGAACTCATGTGTTTTACTCAGTGTTTCCTTCAGGTGGACGAGGATGTGGTAGCTCGTAGGTTCTCAAAAGGCTTTTCTTCTTTAAAAAAATGACTAATGGTAGTAGCATCATTTAAGGAGCATATCACTGGGTTCATGTTTTCATTTCAGTTCATGACCTGATTTCACCCTCATTATAACCAGTGAGGTAGATGATATTCTTACATTCATTTATAGATGAGTGAAATAATTTTGTGCCCTTTCATCCCAAGCCCCAAAAAAGAAAGCTACTGGATCTTTTAAGCTTGCAAAGAAGAAAGTCAAAGAACTTTAGTGAAATTATTTAATGGACTGAGCTAACCATCTGTGAATGTTTGCTTTGTGTTCTTAATCAAATGTTAGAAATTGAACTACACATGTTTCTATCCTGTACATGACAAACCATTCAGAGAAAATGCTCTCTATTATTCCTGGGTCCAGATGCAAGAGGTCTATGGTAGTCAATGCTCTGTAATTAAATGAGATTTCAGGCTGAGCTTCTAATCCCCTGAGACAGAGAATGTGCAGCTGTACTAATAACGTGGCTGATTATATGGGAAGGCAGGCAAGTCCTTATTTCTCTCTGTACACACACACACACACACACACACACACACACACACACAAACACATGCACATTTCCATTTAGAGTTTTAAAGCCAACAACAATCTAAACACAAGGTTCTCATTCTGTCTTTAAATATGGGAAACAATATTAGATTAAGTTAATGTAATCACTAACATGTTCTGTAAATTGAAAACTAATGCAGCTTTGTTCTCCAGCTCCCAGACTGCCTGAGAAATCAGAGTGCCCAGGATACCTAGACCCATATTTTTTGATAATAAAATACATGCACCACACTTAGAATAAGGTGCATAATTTAATATTTTATTGAGTTTGATTTACAGGCATCCTCAGTCCCTATTATATTTAAGTTTTACATAGGAGTAAAGGCCCTAATGAAAACAGTTTGTGGTTAAAGATGTACCTCACAGGTGCTGGGCTACATTTAAAAGGTGGAATAATTTGTCTTTGAGAACTCATAGTGCTGGTGAAAGGTTGACTCCCAGGGTATGCTGGTGGGGCTGGAATGCAAGCACTAGCATTCAGAATACAGCCTGAAAACTGGCTTTATTCTAAGGCCTTTGCACTTATGTAAAAATTTACTCCTGGGAGAAATTTTGTATGCACACCTTGAAAATGATATGAAATTTTGTCTTTTTTTGGCTGACTGTTGAACTCAGGTCTCTTCCAAACTAAGCACATGTTCTAACATAGAATTATACTCCCACTTTTCTTTTTTAACAAAGGAAATCTTAAAGGGGAAGAGAAAGTGATCAGTTTCTAATAACTTGTCAATCACTAACCCTTACTGATCCCCCCATTTTTGTTTCTTTTGTGCTGAGAATTGAACCTACAGCCTCACACATGCTAGGCAAGTGCTCACCTACTGAGGTGCATCCCCAGTTCTTTAAAAATAATGAAGTTCTTTGGTACCAGGGATTGAACTCAGGGTATTGTGTTTGCCAGGCAGGTGCTGTTCTACTGAGCTACATCCCCAACCTTCTTTTTTAAAATTTTAAATTTATTTTCCAACCAGGTCTCAGTAATTCACGCAAGTTGGCCTCAAGTTTAAGATCCTCTTGAGTCAGCCACCCAACTGCTCGGACTTCAGGTGTATACCACTGCATCTGAGGCCGTAGCATTGGGAAACATTCACATTGCATTTCCACCGCTCTCCTCCCTGAATCCAGGCTACACCCACTTCCTGCCAGCACCATCACAACAGCCTGAGTTTTCATTCTGACTCATGTCTGGCTGCCTTCTCTTGTTGGTTCTTTACTCTGCAGCCAGAGTGATTTTTCTAGAATACCAGTATGTCTGATTACCTCATTCCCCTGCTGAACTCTTTAGCCTTGCCTTGTTTTCTCTCAGGGTAAAATCTAAACTCCCTTTGAGGACTTATGTGTTTCTGTCAGTGTACAGTGGTCCCTCACTTATCTCAGAAGTTATGTTCCAGACACCCCCTGCAATAACTTAAAATAAGCAAAGTGGCAACATTATATATATATATATATATATATATATATACCCTTTCAACACTCTTATAGATCTTTTCCACACTTGTAAAAACACTTCTAATGTCTTGACCTTTTTCTAAACTTGTACACTTACATAATTTTAACAACATACATGTATTGTATGGTACTGTAAAATTCCATGATACACAGAAAAATCTGCAATAAATAATCTAGATTAATATTTTTGAAAACCCACAAGACAGTGAGCCTGTGAAAGTCAAACTGTGAAGGGACTACTGTATCTCACTTCCTCTTTGTCTTGCACTGTACACTCCAGACACACTCAGCTCTTACTTCTTTTTCCAAGGAAATCTTTGGGACCTGGCTTGCCCCTGGGCCTTAGCCTATGCTATTCCAGAAACCTCACTGTTTCTTCACCTAGTAGACTCCAACCTGGGCTTTGCTTTTTCCCATAGACACCTTCTACCTTTCTCCCTATCTTGCTCTCCTATGGTATTTTTATTTCCCTATCACAGCAATTAGACTGGGTTATAATTGATTTCCCCTTAGATTAGAAGCTTACAAAGAGCAAGAACTGTGTGCACCTTCTCTGTTCTGTACCTTCATTGTCTAGCTTGGTGTTTGTCATAGAGCAAAGCATGAAAGAGCTACTGAGCTATTGATCTTTGTATCTTCCTGACTCGCTGCCTTGCACATCATAGATGTTTGATACCAAATGGGTGAGTGACACACAATTCACACATGGTGCAAATTGTCTGATTGAGAGCCCAGGTCTTCAAAGGCACAGAGGAACACAGATAGCTAGATTAGGAGCTTTTTGGTTATTTGCTGTTAAGTGGGTTTGACTGGCTGATCCTGGTCAATACCATTTGAGCATGAAGAGGAATATTCAGGCCATGTGATAGTGACTGTAATCATTCACAGAAGTTGATATTTAAATTTTACTTCCATGACAACTACATGTTCAGCCTGAAAACTGCTCTAGGCTTTCATAAGAATTATAAAGGATTATAATGGTGATTACTTTAACAATAACCATGAGCTAAGAATGGTTGCACACTCCCGTAATTCAAACCACTCAAGTGGCTGAGGCAGAAAGATTGCAAGTTTAAATCCAGCCTGAGCCACTTAGCAAAACCCTGTTTTAAAATAAAAGCCTAAAAGATACGCAGCTCAGTGGCAAAGTACTTGCCCAAGTATGTATAAGGCCTTGGGCTAACATTACCAGTATCCAAAATAAAACAACAACAACAAATAATGATAATGATAATAATAATAATAATAGGCAAATCAATTCTTTATGTAGAACACCAATTTAATTGTTACAATAGTCCTCTGAGTTATCCAGTATAATCATTCAACTTTATAGACATCTGCAACAGAGAGGTATTAAATAACTTGCTCAAGGTCACATAACTAGAGAGTGGAAGAGATGGAATTTGAATCTCTGCTGTACTTTGGATGCCATGATTTTAAGCATTATGTTACATTGTCACTACTCGTTGTTTGGAGATAAATTAATTTATTAGATACGCAAGAGCCTCAGGAGTCTTTTGCCTAGGCAGCATTCATAATATATAGGAAATAAGGTCAGCCTCTTGCCGTACCTACTGGACTTGATTTTAATAATGCTTCATGAGCAAGTCATAAGAGAAATGGGAGCAATTTAGAAATAAATTGCTTCCATTATCCTGCAGGATCTCCCATATACCGTGGCATTTAGGAATTATTCACAGATGTATGTTTACAGTTAAAAAATCAACTATACTGTGCTCAATTATATGAGGGGAAAATGCTAGTAAACAGCTTTTAATTGGATTGAAATTAAGATAAATTTATGATAATGAAGGAAAGTGTCTTAACAGCAAGATTTATAGACTGTGTGCAAGAAGCCTAGGATTTTCAAATGCAAAGTTTACATGCACATGAGGAAAAAAGATTATGTGTACAGTCAATTTCTACATAGTCATGGAATTTTTTTGAAATCACTTACAGTTTACATGGGTTATTCAATAGATAGTTACAATAAGCATTTGTGGTTACAGAGTCTTATGTTAGTTGCCATAGGAGATTCAAAATTCTGTGAAACACAGTTAGCAGTGATTCATAATGTACTTATAGTACTTTACTGGTAAAGAGGTTAGAAAGTGTAGGCACAAAATGGTCATATATGGGAGAACTACAAACCATATTTTTTGGAAAACGTGCTACTTTTAGTAGAAAAGGCAGTAAGATCCCCAAATCCAAAACCTTATATGATCTGAAAGGAGGACAAGATACAAGATTTGTGTTCTTGTCCTCTATTCTAGTGTTTAAATGTAGTAAAATATTTGTGGAACATGTTGTATGAAGCTTTATAAACTAGATTCTTTAAAATTATTAGTTCTAGAGGGTAGATTTAGTAGAATGGTAAATAAAAGACTCAGGACAAAGTAATAGTTTGCAGATTGTTGCTCCATGAATTGTGGCCTAAGGGCCAGTAGGGTCAACATCATTTGAAAGCTTGTTAGAAATGCACAGTCTCAGGCCCACTGGAGATCTGCTGAGCTAGAATATTTGTTGTTATAAGACCTGAGGAGAAGCTCTACATATAGGAACAATGGTCTTAATAATAAACCTGTGGCCCCAGAGATTCTTGCCTTTTTGCAGTGATCCTATGTTACAGCATCCATCTACCTTTGCTTTCCTTTGATGGTGCTCAGGATCATACCCAGAGGCTCATGCCTGCTAGGCAAGCACTGCACCACCAAGTTATATATCCAGCCCTTTTATTTCAGACAAGATCTTACTAAATTGCCCAAACTGGTTTCTAACTTGTGATGCCTCTGTCTCAGCTTCTTAAGGAAGTCGTGTAACAGGTGTATGTCATTGCACATGGCATCACTTTCCCTTTCTAGAATGTTTTCTCTCCTTCATCTGCCAAATATCTTTTCCAGATAACTAATTTTCTTACCACCTCCTGATTAAAATTTGAGCTTCTCTGTCTCTACTGCTTTCTATAAGAGCTGTGTTGAGTTCATGCCTATTCCCAAGCTGTACTCAATCATCTGCATTTCCAGGATACATCTGCTGAGTGTCTCATGCTCTCTGCCCACATCACTCTCTCCGTGCTACCACACCTAGCTGGCCAGGTCTCTGCAACACCTCTGTGTCTCCTTCACACTCACTCTAGTTCTATGTACATTCCACGATATTCCCATCACATTTGATAGGACTCTAGAGTTCATCTCCAATCACAAGGCAAAGTGATTATCAATTCATTCTCTTCCAGTACATTATTGAAACCAGAAAATAATGGGACAAAGAGCAAAGGCCTGGAAAAATGGAGATAAGTCTCAAGAAACTGGAATCCAAATGACAAAGCCCTACCTGGAAAGTAAATGACAGAAGACTAATAAAATCTACCAACAACAAGAAATTGTCCAGGGCAACCACACTCCTTCATCTCCACACATCCATCTGCCCCTTTCCTGTGCTACAGGCTACATATCAGCCCCTAGATTTAGGTGCCTCCTTGGTGTCCTCCTTTTCCTTTTGTTCTCTTAAATAAATCAGCCTGGTTGTTTCCCACTTTTGTCCTGTTGGCTTCATTCCTTCTGTTGTCCTCAGAACAAAAGCCCAGAGAGAGAGACAGAGAGAGAGAGAGAGTGAGAGAGAGAGAGCAAGTGAGCCAAGGATGGGATTTAGAGAGATAAACATGATTCAATGTTTGGTGTAATACTGTTACTTTGTTCTTTGTTACTATTTTTCCTTGTGTGCTTCTACAATATGTATTATATTAATCTATCTAATTATCTCATTTACCTGCATCACAATTTAGTTGCATATCTATCTCTGTAGCAGATGGTAAATAACTTTAGGTCATTTCTAGTATCTATTACATACCCCACTACAGAAACCTCTCAGGTCCAAGTGTCTCAGAGTGGTTACACTGTGAATATCTCAGGAAAGAAAAAACCACAGTGACTTCTTTGGTAGCCTAAGTTCTTATAAAGTATTTGCTACATAGGCCAGGAAGGTGGCTCAGTGGCATAAGTGCTTCCGTGGCAAGCTCAAGGGCCTGAGTTCAATTCGGGGTTTGCTAAGAAATAAAAATAAATAAAGAGAAATAAAAAAAAAAAGTATTTGCTACATAGATATTATATTTGCAAATTTAAAAGAATTTCTACCTATTGAGTCACCTACTGCAGAGTGAAGTGAGTGTCAAGGGAAGGAAGAGCCAAAGCTCACACACAGGAACACACACACACACACACACACACACACACAATGTAACTCTAATGTATTGATTTGTAATCAGTGATACCACTTCTGCAAAAAAGTGTTTGGCCAGTGTCTAATTGTTCCATGTTGGCTGGCTTTTGTTTAGATGATCCTGGCATACATCACCTACAGCTCAATGTGGGTAAATTGGCACTGCAGTCTGTGAGAAACTTTGTCACTGTCTTTTTGTAATTTTTTTTAATTGTTTTTTATTACTTTTATTGAGAAAAAAATGCAGTGAGACAGTTTCAAAACAGGTTGGTAGGAGAGTTACAACAATTAATACATTGCATATTGTTGTCTTTGTAGTATTCATTCATAGCGCAAGATGCAGACATGATATCCTGTCCAAACACAATTAGTACAAATCTTTCTTCTTATTGAATTAAGAGAAAGTAGCTGTATATCTATCCTAACTATTTTGTATATATAGATACAAAATGGTCCTTCATTTATATCTCTTGTTTCAGTTTAATTTTGTCAGAGATGGGCATTCCGTTGCCATCCAAATATTGTAGGTGCATGAATTCAGCAAAATATTCCAATATAGTCCAGTATTCCACAATAGTAGTGAGTTATCTGCAAGACTGGCAATGTCTGAAGCTGTTGGCTTGAGCCTTCTACAGCTCAGCATATTAACATGGCTTCACTTTTCTGCTGGATGGTTAAGACCAAGATAAAGTAAGACCTATATAACAAGAAATGTAACTTTTGTATCTGACAAGGTCAGTGAAGTCCTCTCAAGACTTATGCTGAAACCCTGTACTGCACTTTGTAGATCCTTTGTCAGTGTCAGCCATGTGTAATTTTTTTAAAAAAAAATATATTTGGTTGTTGTAGGGTTTCACTTAGACTCAGAGCGATCTTCCTGCTTTCAGCCTCCCTAGAGCTGGGATTACAGTTGTGCGACACTTCACCGGGAATCTTGCGGGCTCAGCCCACTCTGGGGGTGGGGCTGGGGTGGCATGGGGAGCCCGGGATCAAACTGTGGTCTCTGTGCTTGCATAAGCAGGCACTTTAGTCTGCTGAGGTATCTTACCAGCCCCACTTTCTGTAATCTTAAAACAAGTTGAAACTGTTTTTGTATTCTGGTTTCTCTATTTGTAACCTATTTATTGCCTATCTTTGCATATATTATAGATAAAATCTGTTACTCCTTAGAACGTTATCTGTGTGGCCTCTGTAAACTTTTATCTGGCATTTTCAATTTTGGGACATATAGATCAATGGGAAAAATCAATTCTACCAAGTCTCACTAAGAATTACTGATTGGATTTTTGGTTTGGTAAGTGATATAAGAATTCATTGATTCTTTACAGGTTGTTGTTGCTTTATGAAAATATGGAATATTTAAAATAAATAATATTTTTAAATATTTAAAATTTTTATTTAAAAATAAAATATTTAAAAATATGGAATAAAAAATATTTAAAAACAGACAAATACTCAGTGGATTAAAAATGCCTGCTTAGGAAGACACAGGGCCCAGGAGTGTCCCCAGCATACCATGCCAACCCCTCCCCCGGGACACACTGAGATGGCAAATGAGACTGGGCATGACAGGGCCCGCCTGTAATCCCAGCATTTGGGAAGCTGTAAACAGGAGAATCACTATGAGTCTGATCTACGCAGTGAGGCCCTGTAGACCCTATAAACCCTGTCCTAAAATACTAAATAAATAAATAAACAAACATAGATCTGCCAAGAGAATGGGATTTAGAGAGATAAACATGATTCAATGTTTGGTGTAATATTGTTTACAGTAGAGAATCTATGGCAATTAACATTCAGGTTTTAGATATAGAGCTAGAATTTTTAAAGTCCATGAATATTTTCACAATCAAAATAAGAGGAAAAAAAAGATCACTGAAAACTATCTTATAAGTATTATGCGTGTGAACCCTGTGGAAAACTACTCAAAAGTTGCTGCCACATAACAAAATAGCAATAAGGTAGCAAAGCAAATAACTGAGAAAAACAAAACAAAACTGTGTTTTGTTTTCTATTGCTAATTAATGTTGTCATCTGAGAAAGTTACAACAAGAACGTCTAAAAACATGAGACCCAATGTTAAAAAAGAAAATGGTTCCAAATAATAGCTGAGCTGGCAAGAATAAAGGAAACCCTTAGAAGAAATCAAGCACCCAGAAGGATAAACACAATGGAACAGATGGTTATTTTGAGCCTAGAACTCAGGTTTCTAAAACTCCAAAAGGGATGAATAACAAAGTTAAGTGCAGGCCTAAGGCAGAGGGCACAGTGAGATATCACTTTACAGTTGAGATGAGATGATGTCTTGGAATTGCTTCAGAACATTGAGTCTAGGTATTTAGCAACAATCTTTAAGGTTGTTGAAGATGTGTGAAGGTTAAATGATGGTTCATCATACATGTTCATATCTACTTTGGCATGTTTAGCACTTTGCATAATAAAAAGTTAATACTAATCACTGATAAAATAAGGTGAATGGTGGCCCTGAAGAAAAGAGAGGACCTTTATGAGGAAGATATTAAATAAACTTGCTTATTGTATGTTGAAGGTATGAAAGGTATCTTCCAACACATGATTTGTAGTGGTTCAAGCTGAGAACTTACTTTAAAATGCACATCTTATGGTCAGCCAAATAGCTCAGCAAATTGAAGCACCTGCTTAGGCAGATGCAGGGGCCAAGAGTTCAATTGCCAGGCCTGCTGTACTGGCCCCGCCCTTGGAGCGTACTGCGATGGTGGTTGATACTGGGTGTGGTGGCACGTGCCTGTAATCCCAGTGCTTGTCCGAGCTAGTAGTGAGACCTTGTAGACCCTGTACTAAATATAAATAAATAAATAATAAAATATGGGCATCTTCAGAGGTGAACTCTGTTTAAAGAAACCCACAGAAAGCTAGGTCTAAATGAGTTGCCACTATGAGAAACATGAGCTCACATAGATGACTTAAAAATATACCAGGAAATAAGTTACTACTAGAAAATCAACAGAAACAGGAAAGACCTAAGATGTTAAAAATCAATAAGTGAAATAATTGTATAAGATATATTTACAGACTATTAAAAATATAATAATATAATAAAAATAAGACTATAAAAATCATCCAACCCCATTGAAGTTTATTAATTGCTAATAAGAACTGAATGAAATTTCCGGACACTAAGTACACTGGTTTCCAGACGCTTGAGTTAGTCATGCATGTTCTATGTGATAGATTAGGAGAAAAAGTAAAGAGAAAATTATCAAACAGAAGCTCCAACTGAAAAGACTCTCACTGTACAACTTCAAGATTAGAATTACAAAAATATGAGGAGGGCCAGGGAAATGGCTCAATAGAATAAGCACTTCTCTGGCAAGTACAAGGGCCTGAGTTCCTGGTTTTGCAAAAAAAAAAAAAAGAGGAATTTAATAAAAAGTTCTCCCATATGCTTTTTACATATTTCAAAGGATAGAAACAATGTAGTGCCAGGATAATAATGTTTCATATCTTCCAGAATTTTAAAATAACGAATGCCATAAAATGAAGAAGGTCATATAAATCCCAAGCAGTACACATTTTATTGAAACTATGGATTCAAATCTAGGCTCTGTGACAAAAAAAATAAGTCAGTTCAAATGGGAATATCAATAATAACACTTCACAGCAGAGAAATGAGAATTAAGTGGCAGCATAAACACATGTAGCCAATACATGTTCCGATACATTGTTTCATTTAAGTGTTAAAAATCTGTGTTATTTCTATTACTTACAAGGGAGAAACTTCTCAAGAAAAACACTGAGGCCAGGGGACAGTGCAAATTATCTATATATTCCTAAAAGAAAGGAATTATATACCTTGTAAAATCATCTTTCAAGAAAAAGACAAAATTATCTTCAGGAAGGAAATTGCTGTACACCTGGTATAATTATTTTCCCTAAGCAAGGCTGAATTCAAGACATTTTGAGATCACAATGTTTGTCACCATTATGGTTTAGACCTAAAATATACCCCCAAAGTCGCATGTGGTTGGATGGTGACTGGATCAGGAGGGCCATTCCTGTGTTCGGTAGGTGACTATGTCATTAGGAAGTGGGGTCTGCTCAGAGGTGGGTGACCAGAGGCAAGTTCTGGAAAATGTATTCTTGTCCCCCAGTTTTTCTTTATTTGCATATGTTTCCATCACCATGCCTTTCAACCAACAGCATTTGTTCTTTAGAGCCAGCTGAAAATAAATGGAGAAAGTGAGCCAAAAGTAAAGTTTCCTTCTCTAATTTGCGGGTGATAGTATTTTGTCCCACTTGTGGGAAAGTGACTAATACAGATATTGGCACCAAGAGTGGGATTGTTGCTGTAACTATATCTGATCATGTGGTTCAGAAGCTTTTCCAACTGGTTTGTGTGAATAGTTTGGAAAGATTTGGAGATGCTAGCCAGAGAGAAGCCTGAGAATGTTGTGAGCAAAGTAAGTAGAGATTGATTGGAGATTCTGGCTGAAACTCAAAAGACTGGAATGTTGATAGGAATGAAGACAGAAAAGGCCAGGCTTGGGAGACCTCAGTGGAGAACAGACTCCATCAGCAGCTGGAGTAGAAGTCATGTGCCTCATGACTTCTCCCCACAGAAAATTTGTTTTCATTTTTCTTATTTCCTGACACTGCAGGAGGCTGACATTAAGGATAATAGATTAATGTTTCTGGCAGAAAAAAATTCAGTGTAGCCTAATGTTCTAGCTAGAAGTTTTAGCCAGGTTGACAGTGAGAATTAGGAGTAAGAAACAGATGTAAAAATTTTTCAGTTTCATCAAGGAAGCTTCTACCAATTTAGGGCCATGAAGAGGGCAATTGTTTAAAATAAAAATCATTAAAAAGAAGCCCAGAACTTTGGGTCAGTAAATAGGACAGATAGTTTAAAGGCATCTCAAGCACAAAGAACCCATCCTTCCTGGGCTTATGGTGCCCCAAGGTATCCTGCTCAAGAGGAGCTGCCTAGGGACTTGGTTCTCTTGGATCATTTCCAAGTGCTCGATCATGCAGGAACTCAGATGCAGCTATTGCCATGGTTCTAGGGTGCCTGGCTACCCTTGGCATCACCTGTGTGGTACTGACTTTATAGGCATATTGCATAAGAGAGCTATGGAGTCATGGAGGTTTCCAATCAGATTTCAAGATAAGTTCTTGGAGGCTAAGCAGAGTGTCCCCCTCTGTGCGTGATGTTTGAATCTGTGAAAGTAAAGCCAAAGGTGTAGTGGAGACCTCAGGAATGTGAAGATGCCAGGTACAGGGGTATTAGGCTGAGGAAAGCTACTGACAGTGAGCAGAAAAAGCCTGAGAGAGGTCATGTGGGCTCCAACCCACAGTGCCATGGGGGGACATAAGCTCATTAGAATTTACATCTTACTACAGCCTGCCATGGGTGCTGAACATGGAGCTACAAGTCTTAATGTTTTCCGTGCTTGGTTTGTTCTGCTTTGCATTGTTTTATGTCTATCCCCCTTTTGCTCCCCTTGGAATGGGAATATTTACTCTCTGCTATTGTATCTTAGAAGTATTTAACTTTTCTTTTTGATTTTTTAAAAACTGGTCATTGATTTGTTGACTTATACTAAGAAAGTAGTAGATTCCTGCACTTCTGTTATGTTGGGCTCCATCATAAAATGAAACTGTAAGATTATTCTTTAAATGTAACATATGGATCACAAATGAATTTGTAGCAAACCCTAGGAAATTCTCTTGTTATACTTTACCCAAAATTGACCAACAAATCTTCCCTAATTTGAATTTTTTCTGAATAACTCGATATCATACAAATATATTTCAAGTATGAAAAGTACATTATTGCAATAATAACTTTACAAGTCCAAAATTCTTAGTTTACAATAAAACTGTAAAGTTAAAAAAAAAAAGAGTAATAAGTGCTATCTACTGCAGAAGTCCAACATCTTAAAATGTTGCTTAACAAGTTGTAGAGAAACATGTCTGGAAATAACACGTAACTGAAAGGAAGCTACTTTGTTTTTAACCACTTTACATTATTATCATCTTTAGTATTTTCTCTTTCAAAATAAAAAAGCACACCCTCAATAATATCACTCTTGAATCAGCCATTCTGTGCAGCTGCCACTTGCGTGTTTCCAAAGTCATCATCTTTGTCACGTGTTTTCTTCAAGCTGCTGGTGGCACCAGAATGAACAAGTAAGGACCTTTTTATCTGAAGTGGTGACTTCCTCTGTATCATTCACTCTGCTAGGTAGATGGCTTCATATTCCTGAAGTTCATGGACAAAGCCAGCATTAGGATTAATACAAAATCTTCTTTCTTGCACATGCGCAAATGTGTCCCTGTACTTCATCCCAAATGTTTCCATAATGTATGCAATAACAAAGGCAGCACTTCGGGCGATCCCTGCACCTCCATGAGCAAGAACTTTTCCTCCAGTTTGTAAGCGCCCAATAAATCCCTTAATCATTGGGAAAGAACATATTATATTTTCCACTGGATTATCTGCAATATCCAAGACTAAATATCTAAATAACTGTTGAAAATTCTTTTTAATAAAGTTTGCTTCAATTTTTTGTTGTAATGTAAATTATGAGTTCCTCCATGTTTCTGTAGTATAGGTAACTTGT
>PVKA01006353.1:30087-48795 GCA_004027165.1 Ctenomys sociabilis
TTTTTTTTTTTTTTTTTTCCTTTGGCAGAACCGGGAATTGAATTCAGGCCCTTGCGCTTGCCAGGGAAGTACTGATTCCACTGAGCCATCTCCCCAGCTCCAAGTAGCTTGCTTTTCATAGCAGAAGAATATGGGCCTAAGAATAACACAGGCAAAATTTCCTGCATAGCTCCTCTCACAGAGTAGTCCACTCCTTCGTGGGGTCTTGCACTGTGGGAACGATGGGGACTCCAGCTTTACGTCCTCCACAGCCCGCCCGTGGTGGCAATAGGAAGGAGGGCCAGTGGAGCGGTCGCCTCCCAACTAACACTCACTGATGAGGGCGTCCCAGGGACTACGGTGGTGGCAACTGGACCGCCACAACGGGGAAGAGGAGGGGTGTGCGGCCAGTGCCAGAACTCCATGCTGCCGCCGCCTCCCTCCCCACTTCCTTTTGATTTTGACAGGGGCTCACAGATAAAAGTGTTCCTTAAGTCTCAGAGGAGAGTTTAGATTTGGGCTTATCAGCAATGCTAGAATTTTGACAACTCTTAGAGATGGACTAACTGTATTTTGGATAAAGAGATGGACGTGGCAGAATGGTATGTCCCAAATCTAAAATAATCCCCGGAAGTCTCAGTGTTTACAGGATGATTGGATCATGGGGCACTATACTTGTGAGGGGATTTGTCCATTGATGAGTTCAGTGGCTAAATGTGCTGTCAGGAATTGTGGCCTGGCTGGAGGTGGGTCACTGGAGGTGTAACCTGGAAAAATATATTGTCCCCAAATCTTTCCTTCTCTTTCTGCTTGTTGCCATTGGTTAAACAGCTTTCTTCCACCGTGTTGTTCCTCTGTGCCATTTGTGCTTTGGAGCTAGATGAACTTAGACTGAAAAAGTGAATCAAAACAAACATTTCCTCCTTTAATTTGTAGGTGTCAGACATTTTCTCACAGTAAGAGGAAAGCAATGAAGACAGCCACCGAGATGTTACTTAAAGGAACTTCTAGGAAAGATACATCAGTAATAAGATACCATAAAATAAGGCACCAAAATAAGAAATGGTAAACATATCAGTAAACCTGAATAAATATCAATTGTATAAAATAACAAATATTTAATATTAATAGTTAATTAAAATACTCAGCAATAACATTTGTGGGGTATGTGTATCATTACAATGAATGTATCATAAAGCCTTTGTATTGCAAGATAAAAAAGATAATATCGCTGAAAGATAAATATAAATATTTACAAAAAAAATCTTTAGAAGAGTAGGAATTGAAATGATAATTTTTACACTAATACAAAAATGAATGTGAAAAATACTAAATTACAGCAGGAATCCAGATAGAAGATCAGAAAAAAGAAAGTAAGTCTAGATGATTTTTTTCTTTCTTTTTTTTTTGTGGAACTGAGGATTGAACTCAGGCCCTTGTGCTTGCCAGGCAAGCGCTTAAGTCTAAATGATAAGATGAAAAAATGACATAGTCTAATTGTATCACAATGCATAACTAACAGTGGATGATCTCTTGATAATAGTCAATCATTCTGGAATAAGAAAAAATCTTAGCACTGTTTTAATTTATACTTCTTGAATGACCATTTGTGTTGAATATTTTTTTCACATTTTTCCTACCATTTGTGTTTTTTCCTCTGAGAAGTGTGTATTCATCTCAGATGCCAAGTTTTGCATTTATTGAGTCTTTAAATTTGGGGGTTCTAAGTTTTTCATTTGCTTATATATTCTGCACTTCTGTCTGAGGGACAACTGGCCAAAATATTTCCCACTCTGTAGGCTGTCTTTTCATCCTATGGATAATTTCTTTTGCTGGGAAAAAGCTTTTTATAGGATGAGATCCCAGTTGCTGATTCTTTGTAGCATGTTCCGTCTGGGTTTTATTTATAAAATCTTTGCCTACATCCATGTCAGCATGAGTTCTATCTATTTTGTCTTCTCCCAGATTTAGGGTTTCTGTTTTAATTTTTAGATCTTTGGTCCATTTTGATTTTAGATTATTGCATGATGAGAGACACAGGTCTGTGGCATGTGGAAAACCAGTTTTTCCAGCACCATTTAATGAAACTGCCACCCTTCTTCCAGTGCATACGCTTGCCTACTTTGTCAAAGATAAGGTGGCTGAGTGTGTTTGGAGTTGTTTGTGCATCTTCTAATCTATTCCATTGAACATTCGGTCTATTTATTTTTATTTATTGATTGCCAGTACCATGCTGTTTTTATCACAGGAGCATTGTAGTATAACTTCAAATCAGGGTTTGTGATGTCCATTGCATTGCCTTTGTTGCCCGGGATTATTTTTGGTATTCTAGGTCTCTTCTGGTTCCAGATTAATTTAGGAGGACTTTCATTAGTTCTGTGAAGTATGCAAATGGTATTTTGATTGTGATTGCATTAAATCTGTATAACAATTTTGAGAGTATGGTCATTTTCACTACTTTTGTTCTTCCCAACCATGAGCAAGGGATATCTTAAAAAATACTGGAGGGACTATGGTGAAAAAGGAACCCTTCTCCATAGTTGGTAGAAACACATGGCTGCAACCAAATTAGTGTGGAGATTCTTCAAAACCTGGGATTGGCGATCCCATTTTAATTAACCGTTAGAGAAAAGAGAGTTAAAAAGCTAGAGAGGCACAGTTGGCTTCACATCAAGAGCCCAAAATTTAGTAGTTGTTATGGTTTGTGTCTATACATCCTTCACTAAACCTTGATGTGGCCATAGGGCTTTTTGTTTGTTTGTTTTAGAGGTGACTGAATACAGAGCATGTGATTGGTTCATAGTGCAATGCTGAGATTAAGAGTGGTTGATTGTGTCATCAGTTCACTGATTGGATTGGTGTTCCCTTAATCTCAGTACTGATGCAATATAGACTAAAATGGGCTCATGTCACTTTTTCTTGTTGCTTTTGCTATCTTCCATTGTCACAAACTGTAGCCCCTCTGTCCTGTGCCATCTTGCCCTGGAGCCAGCTGATTATGGACTAAAAGTTCTAGAAACTGTAAGCTAAATAAACCTTTCCTCCTTTAACTTTGGGTGCCAGGTATTTTGTCTCAGCAATGAGAAAAGTAACTAAGATGGTAGCCTTCTGACATGAGCACAGCACATCCTCTGTTAGCTGGTTCTCTGTTTAAGCACCACCGCCAGAGATTCCCTCTAACAACTGAAACCCAAACCTAGGATGCTTAGGCCCTGTCATTATGTAGTCCAGGGACTCCTCAGATGACCAAAGCCTGGTGTTTTGAGGGATGGCTGGCAGCTTTGCCCCCGCTGGTGCTGGCAGCTTCTATGATTGGAGATTGCAGAGCAATGCAAAGGGAGCCATTTGACAGTGTTTGCACCTTATCATTTCCAAAGAATCTCTGCTCTTGAGACAATCGGTGCTGTCAGCTGTCTGTCAAGTTCCAGCACTATTAATCTTAAACATTTGAGTTCTGAGGCTGAGGCAACTGAAGGAAACTGACCATGAGAAATGTTATTTTTGGAGCCAAATTCCTTCCACTCCTGTACCTTTCTACTACTCTTTCTTACCCTGTAGGTTTGGGGATATAATTGGTTTTCTGCCCATGGAAGTGGTTCCTAAAGTAATTTACAATTCTGGACAGAAGCTACTAAAAAGTCTCTGTTTGAGGGAAATCACTGCTACATAGTGGATCAGTTGCTTATTCCAGGTTGCCTTCTTCCTGGCCGGGCCTGAGGTCAGAGACAGTCCCAGCTGGGGACAATCCACCTTGCCTTTAATCTGTGTTTTGTCTGACATGGAGTATTGAATGGCTGCTTCATGAACAAATAGACCAAGGCAACTGTTGAAGCGGTACTTCAACAATGAAGTGGGATTTTAGTTTTTATTATAAACTGGCATATAAAATATATTCTGGGGCTAGAGCTTAGTGATATAGCACTTACCTAGCATGTATGAGACATTAGTTTTAATCCCCAGCACTGTAAAATAAAATAAAATATACTCTATCCTCCTACTTTGACAGATATATCCTGATAATAATAAAAAGAAAGACTTCCCATAAATCTGTGGTTTCTATCTAGGTCCAGGATGGCAAAATACTAGTCAGTTGGTTAAATTTAATTATTACTGCACATGTTTAACCATTTTTCCTGTGGGCTAAGGATAGTTGAATGACTAATAAGAATTTACATAAAGTATAGATTCTGTATTTGTTTTATCTAATCATTTTCTCTTGCCGTTATTTCAGCAAAATCACTAATTGCATCACCATAATCAAGATGTGTACATAATTTCTTTTGAACTGATAGTAATCACCTGAAGGTTTTAAAAGTTGTGATTATATTCAGATTTACAAAATGTAAGTATATGAATTAAATAGAAGACACATTATTTTGTATGTTTCCAAAAGTCACCTTTTAAAATATTTAAAACTTTAAAGGTAAATAAAAAATTGTACTTAATATATATTAAATTTTTATCAAGTTAAAATTTTAAATATTAAGTTTTAAAGATAAGGCTATTCATATTGTAAACTTCTATGCCCGCCTAGGAACTAATGTAACAAATTCATACTGTACTATATATGGATTACATCATGCCAATGACGGAGCATCACAGCTGTTGTATTGCAAGATGGTCTTAGGCTCTCATTTGCGAGTCTTCTGAATAGTGTGTTAATTGAATGACATGATGAGAACTAGAAAAGGCAAAGAACTAAGATACATCATTTATAGCATTATTGAGAACTGATACTTTGTCTAAAGAATCTCTTCCATCTCTATAGGATGTTTTTCCTAAGCCCACCTTCCCTGACTCACATCCTCCCAGCATTCCAAAGCAATGTCATCATAACTCATGCTCCTTCTCAACCTTTGAGGCAGGTTACCGTCTCTTTCAAGGATTCTCTGCTTTTCTTTCTCTCGTTATTAACGTCATTGAAAATCAATAATAATTATATAGCAAATTAAAAATTGTAGACAAGATGACTCAGTAGAATAAGCGCTTGCCTGGCAAGTGGAAGGGCCTGAGTTCAATCCCCAGTTCTGCCAAAAATAAAAAATAAAAAAATAGAAATTGTAGACAAATATTCAAATGTGAAAGATAAAAGATGTAGACAGAGTGAATTTTGGAAAAATAATAACAGATTGCACACTGTAAAAAATTAGTTACTAACTTAAATAAAACATTTTATGTTGCCTTTTTTTGAGGCTTGGGAATCTTATGGGAATATAACAATAAAAATTGTCTAAAATAAACATGAACTTCCCATCTTGCCAGATGGCGGGTGAAAAAACTGAGAAGCCAGACACTAAAGAGAAGAAACCCAAAGCCCAGAAGGCTTCTGCCACTGGTACTAGTAAAAAGCGTAAGGTGAAGAAAGCAAAGAAGTCAAAGAAGGGGCAGCCCCACTGCAACTGAAATCCCGTCCTAGTTAGAGGAATTGGTAGATACTCCCAATCTGCTATGTATTCCAGAAAGGCTTTGTACAAGAGAAAGTACACAGCTGCTAAATGAAAGGTTGAGAAGAAAAAGATGAAGAAAGTTCTTGCTAAGATCACAAAACCGGTCGGTGGGGACAAGAATGGAGGTAGCCAGATGGCTGAGCTTCAAAAAATGCCTAGATACTAGCCTACTGAAGATGTGCCCCAAAAGCTCTTGAGCCATGGCAAGAAACCCTTCAGTCAGCATGTGTGGCAACTTCGAGCTAGCATCACTCTTGGCACCATCTTGATCATCTTCACTGGGCATCACAGAGGCCAGAGAGTGGTCTTCCTGAAGCAATTGGACAGTGGCTTGCTACTTGTGACTGGGCCTCTTAGCCTTAATTGTGTTCCTCTACAAAGATCACACCAGAAATTTGTCATTGCCACCTTTACAAAAATTGACATCAGCAAAGTGAAAATCCCCAAACACCTCACTGATGCTTACTTCAAGAAGAAGAAGCTGCAGAAGCCCAGACACCAGGAGGGTGAGATCTTTGACACTGAGAAAGAGATACCAGATTTCAGAGCAGCACAAGATGGATCAGAAAACAGTGGAGTCACAGATTTTAGCAAAAATCAAAGCTGTTCCTCAGCTCTGGGCTACCTGCAATCTGTTTTTGTTCTGACAAATGGAGTTTATCTTCATAAATTAATGTTCTAAATTTCTGACTAAGAACCTAATTAAATAACTGATACATTTTAAAAAATAAAATAAAATGAACATGAAGAAAAAAGAGTTTACAGATCAATCATGTAATAGTTCTCTCTGTGCTAAAATCAAGAAACTTGTATTCATATAATTAGAATTCTCAAAATAGAAGAGGATAGACAATAAATATTCAAAGATTTAAAATTTCTGAATTTACTCAAAATTGTAGCAGAACATTTCCAAGAAAAATGAACCATTTGCACAAGAAATATGAATAAAATCATACCAAGATACACAAAGAACAAAATTAAATAGCATCTTATTCCACATTATTAAAAAAAAAGAGCAAGTGGCTAAGAAACTAGACTTATACTGGATCTTTGACTTACAATCTACTTATAAGACAAGGTGTATTTTCTCCTAGTATTATAAACTTTAAAAAGTGTATTTCTGTTGACTTTATATTAGTTCTTCCTTGTCTTTTACACACACACACACACACACACACACATATATGAAAAAATATGTATATAACCTGATGTAAGATTGACTCTCTTTTATGGAAATCTTCAACGACTTTTTAAATGGGTTCATTTAATATAATTATATTTTACATAGTCCTGTATAACTACCATTTTGACAGCTCTTTATTCTTTATCCAGGACCTTATACCTACTTCTCTTGCCTTCTGTATTATGGTCTTTGTTACTTTCTATAAACTATGTCTGGAGGTATTAGAATATTTTGAGTTTGTATAACAGGTGAATATTTTACTTTTAGTTCTCAAAGGTATGTTTGTTAAATATAAAATTCAATGAGGAAAGATCTTTGTTTTTTCAGTCCTTTGAAGGAATTCTCATTATACTATAAGAGGCAGCCACAGGGCTGCACATTCCCTTGCCCTGGAAACACACAGTGCTGTCCTGATGGTTAGGGATTTCCCTGTGGCACCTCTGAGAGCCAGATCATAATATACAGAAGGAGTTTGCTCTGTAATAAATATGTGTGTGTATGATTGTGGAGCCTCTAAAATACCTCCTGCCTTGGTCTGTGAAACTGTACACACCACCCAGAATGACACTCACCAAGAGATCTATGGCTAAAATTTGGACTATTTCATTCCAGTTATTTTCTATGCCAGATGTCAACGTGAGACTCTGCATTATGTAATCCAGTCCTGTATCTTGCTCTGTTGATAAAGTTACCAATGAAAAGAGATATCGTCTGATTTTCCACCAGACATAAGAATATCTGCCAGAGGGATATCCAGCTTTACAGAACTATATTCTAGAATATTTTGAGGGCACATAATTCCCAGTCATGGAGGTTCCTACTGCTTGCTTTGGGCACAGTGAGTAAGGCAAAAATTAAACATGAGTGAGTGGTTAAAACACTTGAAAAAATAAAAATTCAGAAATGCATCTATGTATTCATGTATGCCTACTAACTCATTCAGTCCTCTAAGCTTCACAATGGCCCTGTGAGGTGGGTCTGGTTATTTCCAGTCTCTTCATTATAGAGATGAGGAAACTGAGGCACACATGTTGGTATTTTGCCTACAAAAACTCAGCTAGTATGTGGCAGTGTGGGTTGTGAAATCTGGCAGGCGAGATCCAGAGCTATGCCCTTAGCTGCTGAGTGTATTAGTGGGCCCTGCTTAGAAGAGGATTGCAAAACTATGTAAGCCGAGGCCTGTTTGCTTGCAGCCTTATCATCAATTTGGTGTTTTTTAATGCTCCATGGAGTGAAGTTCTTTTTGAAAAGCACATAAACTATGGGCTCTCTCTGCCTCCAAAGATGAACAAGTTGCTGCTTTTGTGTGAGCCAGGGAAGATGCCAAAAGCTGAGATGTAAAATGCTCAGGGTGGCCACACTTGGCTCACTCTCGGTGAGTCTGGGCACTTCACCACGTTGAGCTCCAACAAGCTTTTGAGGTCTTCCAAATGTTGAGCAAAATAAACACATTTATAACATTTGCCTCTAAATTACTTGCGAGATCAGATTATCATTTGTCTCCTCTAGGCACAATGTTATAAACAATTCAGAGTGACCAGTGTTGAGTCACTAGGCCCCGTGTCATTTCTGCAGTGGTGTCTTACTATCTCTGCACTTCATACTGCCTTTTTTAGAGGCTTGGGAAACTAACAGGCAGCGTGAAGAGCACAGTCCCCTTTCTTACCTCTGCAGGCCCTTATTTACTATCTCATTCCATGTTCCTGGCTATTCAGAAGTAGTGTTATTTATATTTTTATTCCGAGGCGAAGGGGACTGAGGCAGCCTTTGGTACATATTGGTAGACACTGGTACGTCTGGAGGGAGCAACTTGCAAATTCAAACTTTCCCAGGATGGAGGTGGAGCTATCAGAGCTATGGCTCCCAAAAGAGGGGCAGATTTTCCAGTTACACAGAGTTAGACTCGTTCTCATATCAAATGTCAAAGAAGAACCCTTTTCCAATGGTCAGGGAAGACAGGCCCAGAAAGGCACTGAGCATGTGCTCTGGCCTGCCTTCTGTTCAACTTTTTAAACATTTTATTGAGGTATAATATTCATGCTTATTTGTAGGGTGGTACATTATAGTTCAGTACATGGATACACTCTATAACTCACATTTCTGTCCCTACTAGTGTTATTATGTATATGTGTGTGTGTTGAGAGGGTTCAAATTCTCCTTTATTTGTTTTTAATGCAGTTGACTGTAGTTGCATGACTGCACTGTAGAACATTAGAGCCACTTCCTCCACTGACTCTACCTTGGGGAAACAAAAACGGATGCAGCTCTGCCTCCTGTTCTTAGGACCATGTTTCCATCATTGGCTCAACAGGTGGAACTCGACTAGGACAATTGCAGAGCCTGTCAACGTGCATGCGCAACTATGTGTGAGCAAGCTGGAAGGGTTGGAGTGCAGCCCACTGCAGCCGATAGGGCCAGGGCTGGGGGGAGTGGGTGAGGAGACCACTGCTCCCCTCAGGTGGGAAGCTGAAGCGCGTGCCTTCAGTAACAAAGAATTCCATTATCTTGATAGAAGTAGTTAAAAAATAATGTTAATGCAAATCAAATATGAACAACATATCAAACTTTTAAAAAGACTAAGTAGCAATATGATACAATATTATATTAGAGCTCAAGAGCAAAGAAAAAACGAACCAGTAATGCTAATCTTTACCAAAGATTTAATGTTTTATATATGCCTTATGTTCTTATTTTTTAAGAAACATTGCATTAAAATATTATTTCAAAAAATAAAATATTATCTAGAGGGCTGGTGAGATAGCTCAGCAGACTAAAGCTCCTGTTTAGCCAGGCACAGGGATTGGGGTTCAATCGCTGGCACCACACGCCATGCCAGTCCCAAGCCCGAGGTGCACTGAATGGTGACTGAGACTGGATGTGGTGGCGTGTGCCTGTAAAACTAATGCTAGGGAGGTTGAAAATAGGAGGATAACTATGAGTCTGATCTATATAGTGAAACCCTCTACTAAAATATATATTATTTAGGTTATTTTTGAGTTTCTTACTCCTCCCTTGAACTTGCTACTCTAAGATGACAAAATGGCCTCCCCATAGTGCCATCCACGCAATTTGGAGGCCTTAGACTTGAGAGCCTCATGACCAGCCTTGCAAGTCGGCAATGCAAGTATGTTATCATCTGTGTTTGACAGTAAGGAAACTAAGTCCTGGGCTGCCCAAATAGCTCAGTGGATTAAAGTACCTGCAGGCAGGCGCAAGGGCCAGGAATTGGATTCCCCAGGCCTGGCATACCAGCCCTGGCCCAACCCTCAGGGTGCACTGAGACAGCAATTGAGACTGGGCGTGGTGGTGCATGTCTGTAATCCCAGCTCTTGTGAGGCCGTAAACAGGCAGATGACTAAGAGTCTAATCTAGTAGTGAGATCCCAAACACCCTGTAGACCCTTCCCTAAAATACAAAAAAGAAAAGAACCTAAGTCCTACAATAAATGGTATGGGCTTCTCAAGACCTTGCAGTGCCTGTTAGAAAAGGGATTACAGTGAGGCCCACTGACTGAATCTGGCACTCTTTTTCATGCAACAAAGATTTTCATTCTTGGTGGATCAAAAGGTCATGCAGGATAGTGGCTAACATCCAGATTCCTGGACAGCTCCAGAAATCCGGATTCACAAACTCTGCAGTGAAGAAAAGATCTGCATTACTGAAACAACACAAATTGATTTTGTCCTCAGTGGGTCACTAGACGTCCACAGATCCATGAGTCTCCAGGCAGATCTCCCCAACCTATAACAAGACAGACACTAGTACAAGAGCTTAAAATTCTTTTCATTGATGTTTACTCTTGAAAATTTCCTATATTTCATCACTAACACAGGTTAGAATGTTACTTTCTTTACTCAGGGTAACCCCAGCCATTAACACATGCCCTCAGGCTGTGATCATCAAGAGAATGCAGTCCTGCTTCACAAAACTGTAGTTTCAGGCAGGAGAAAAGAAGGAAAATTTGAAGAATGAGGTTCCAGTCCAATAGGCGGGACTCTGTGATCAATCCCTTATCTTCCTAGAAGCACTAGGGGCTTGGCATGACCAACATAATCGAAGAGGAAATGGGACCCCAAAGACCAACTACCATCCCAGTTGGAATGGAGAAGTTCTTTCTCCTTGACCATTTTCTAAATCCAAATCAAATGAGAAAAAGTGCTGTGAGAAACCTTAGAATGCTAAACTTCAGTGCTTATGAAAATGGTTCCTAAAGGCACAGATGCAGTATCATGGCCTGCAAGGCCTTGAGAAGAATTGAGTGTATCCTGAAAGAAAAGCAACTTGAGAAAGAATTTCTCAGAGTTGCTGCCAGGGAAAATTTTCTGATTGAGGTCAGAAGCATGAAAATCAAACAAACAAATAAAAATATTGAACCATTCATCTAAAAGAAAAAAAGCTGATATTTTCTTTTTTATATGGTGCTAGTCATGTGACCTTCCTAATGCTTTTGAAACACAATTTCCAATTGCCTCTGTCCTTAGTGGTTTCCAATAGTTTTGCATAGCTTGATTACGGCGAAGAGTGGAATTTCACACTAAAATGAAATTGATCGGTCCATTTTCTTCTTTGGGTTATGGGTACAGGATATGGTAAAGAGAGCTAGTTATCTAGTAATTGAAGTTAAAAGAAGTTGTCCTCAGTGAAGTGTTTGAACTGAGTGCTTAGCTTGTCCTGGTTCTCGGCCTCTGTGTATGTGGCTCCAGATACACTCTTTGAGGGGTGTCTACAGGGCTGTGTGCCCTAATAGCAGCAAAATTGTGGCAACAGTTGGTCTTTTGAACTTTCACTTGGAGAATGGGTGCTTTGACACTGGTGGTAAGGTTTCCAGAGGTTCAGTCCCAGTGCCATTTAGAACACAATATCTTTACTTTCTAGACTATTGCTTCCTCTTGCTTTTCTCCATGCCTTGTTGTTCAGTATCTTCTCTTACTCTGTAACTGCTTAAGCAATTAGAACAGCAAATATTTATCCCCATCTCCAGAGTCTGTATGGGGCTTGAGAACCATCATTTCTAGGAAGCTTCCAGTGACTGCTGATGAAACTTTGAAAACCACCAATGATTCTCAAACATCAGGTTCACCTGCAGAGCTTTTATAGAAGTGCCAATGTACAAGTTCACTGCAGACCAATGAAATCAGGCAGTGTGAACTGGGGCCTTGAATTGGTTTTCCCAGGGTCATTGTAACTAAGTACTACAAACTAGGTGACCTAGAACGATACAAGTAAGCGTGTTCTCTCATGGTCCTGTAGTCTAGAAATGCTAAATTAAAGTGTGGGCAGGCCCTTGATCCTTCAAATGCTCTGGGAGGGAGCTGTTTCTAGCTTCTAATTATGGACAGCACCGCCTCCTCTGCTTCTACCTACATATGGTCTGTTTGTCAATATATAACTGTGTGTCTTCTTATTAAAACACAGCAATTATATTTAATCTTACCTTACTCCAATGTGACATATTCTTAATTTATGTCTCAATGACATCTTCAAGGACCATACATTATAGTCACCTTCTGAGATTTCAAGTGGACTTCTGTTTTTCAGGGCTGGAGCCAGACATTCACACAGGGCCCATTGCTTGATTATAAGATCCCTCAGGGCAAGATCCCTGTTTTATTCAGCTTCTATGAAGACTGTCACAGAATATGATGGGGAAAAAATTCTCCGATGGGTGAGCTAGTGACCTCCTCAGTCCTCTCAGCCTCACAGATAAAACATACTCTGAACTTATCTTAAAAGCTCATTATAACCAACTACAGAGTCCAAGGACTTTGAAGTGTTTATCTGTATGACTAATTCAGCTCCAAATTAAAGGTCCTTTGCTCAAGACCGTGAGGGTATTGCTTTGTAAAAAGCCCTCTCTTCTGTTTCTTTGGGTATTTTATAGGGTACATACCTATAAAGAGCTCAGATTACACACGTCTCAAAGTTTTAATGATAAGAAACAATGTTTTTGAACTTACCATTATGAGCTAGAAATAATATTTTCACATGAAACAAAAATGCTAAATTACTAAACTGCTTCCCCAGGGGCTTTGAATTTTGTACAATGTAAATGATTGTTTTCTTCGAATGAAGCCCACAGGGGCGTCTCTGTAAAATGCCTGTGAAGCAAAGCAGGATGCGGAATGCCTGCTGGCTGAACTTCAAGGTAGAAGAGGCCACAATCTATCCGGCTGAGGAAAAAGGGCTGGAACAAGGAGGCTCCAGAGGCAGGCAGGATGTGGTTCTATCTGGGAAGATGTGGCGTGGATTTCAAGTCACTTGGAAATCAGAGTAGGTCAGGTTTGTTTTGAAGAGGTGGTATGTGAGATTGAGATGAGAATCGTCTGAGTGGTTTTGTGCTGGAGCTGTTTATGCTAGTACTGGGTACTCCGGCTGGGGTCAGTGCATGGTGCTTGGAAGATGCTCTGTGACCCCGTGCTGTAGCAGTGTGTATAGAGTGGATCATGACTTTCAAGCAGAATTAGGAATCCTGAGTTCCAGTTTCTGAAGTTCCTTTCCGTTTTATTGATATGGGATACCGGTGCCATGAATACTAAGCGATTTCACATCACTGTACCTGCTTAATACCAGTATCTTTAAAATTTTAAAAAGTTAAAACATTTGGCCACTCATTCAGATTTTGGGAAGTATTTTTTTCAGAAGTGTATTTATGTCTTGATATCCAATATGACAGAAAGCTTCTTCTCACTATATTAGGAACACATAATACCCTGGTTTCTCTTCAGATCGCATAAATCTTTCGCCTTTTACTATATTAGGAGCACGACAACATTCGAAAGTTAGGAAAACACATAAGTGCTTCTAAATCACTTATGATGCTTTTAAAAATCTTAATCATATGTACAATACTTACACTAATTTCCAATTTTCTTTCTTACCCAGTAATAGTAAAGACTTTATAACATGATGCTTCACCTTCCACAAAAATAGGTCCTGAGAAATGCTGCCCATTTCTGAGAAGATACTCCCAACTTTCAGCTAATGTAAAAGTTCTGTTTTAGTTCTCATGTCTTAACAGTGCATCTTCCCTCAGGGAAAAATCAAGCACAAGCTCATGGTACAGGAGTTTCTGGCATTTTGGGTGGAAGATCTAGGTGGCAGAGACAATTGAAACGCAAATATATCAGTCGGTATCCTGATTACTGATATTTTTTTCCAGTCTTTGCTTCAAGAAGGAAGTGTGCATCTTCTTGAGGTTGGCATTTCTGTTCACCATGTCATCCCCTTCATTTCTTTCTTATTTATTCTATTTGGCTGGAAATATTCATCTGAATATATCTGAAAAAGTTTAAGTCAGAAAATATTTTCAACTCAAAAGGAAACTAATGGAGAACCTTTGAAATGCAAAGGAGGTCAATACTTTATTTCTTTTAATTTGTTATTGTTTCCCCCATTTAACACTGAGAAAAAGACAGCATGGAGCTAGTACTTCAGTTTAGGCACTCAATTTTCACTTGTTCTTTTAGAAATATTTCTTGATTTGCTCTTAGAATTCATGTATTCTTTCTTTATACTATTCACTTTTTGTTGTGGCAATATGCAAATGTAAAATTTACCACTTTATACAGCATTCAGTGGCATTAACTATATTCACACTGTTGTCCTCATCCAGAATGCTTTCACCATCCCAAACCCGAGATTGGTACCCACGAAACAGCTTTCTTCCCTCTTTCCTTACCCGGCAGTTACCACCATTCCACTTCCTATCTTTAGTGATGTGACCATTATCTGCCTCACATGTAAGTGAAATCAGGTAATATTTTCCCCTTTGTGTCTGGCATATTTCACAGACCACAATGCCCTCAGAGTTCATCTCTGCTGTAGCATTTGGCAGGGCATTATTCACTTGTAAGAGTTAATAATGCTACATTATATATGTATATGCCATATTTTTATCCATTTATTTATTGAGTTATTCTACTTTTCTGCTATTGTGAATAAATCTTCTATGAAAACTGATGTACAAGTGTCTGTTTAAGCTTCTGTTTTTAGCTCTTTCAGACACATATCCGTAA
Source organism: Ctenomys sociabilis (assembly GCA_004027165.1). Taxonomy (NCBI): domain Eukaryota; kingdom Metazoa; phylum Chordata; class Mammalia; order Rodentia; family Ctenomyidae; genus Ctenomys; species Ctenomys sociabilis. The sequence goes on from PVKA01006353.1 coordinate 44,712, forward strand.
TCTGGAATGGTAGATCACTTGGATGCTTTTATACACATTTTCAAATACTTTTTTATAATTTTAACAAAATACATTTCCTGCTGAAGTTCTCAGCTTTCTTCTGGATGATGTTCCAATTTCTCTAGTTCCCCAAGCTGGACACCTTTGTGTCACCTTGGGCTCTTCACCAATGGTGTTCTCCTCTTTTCAGTGTGTTGCAAACCAAGGATTCTCATATTGGCTCCCTTTTATTAACCCTGCCACGACGTAAGCCAGGTCGGGCTCACTGTAGATTATTCCAAAAGCTGTTTGATAGTTTCTACTTGCAGACTGCTTTCTTGCTAATTTCCCACATCCTCATCAGAGTAATTTTCCTAAAACTTCAATTTCATCGTCAGTTTTTGCTGAAGAACACACAGTAGCACTTTACGATGATTATCTGAGACTAACGGTAGTAAATTATCCTCATCTGTGCAACATAACTTTACACTTCCTCCTTGCATTCTTCTCTTCCCCAGTGACTCAGTGTAATCCTAGTCTTATAAAACATTTTTACCCAGGTCAACACCATTGTGTTCCTTGATCCTTTCACAAACCATTTTCTATTGCTTTTCAAAATACATAAGATATTTATTTCCTACATTTATTAGTTTCTACTTCCTTTGAGGCCCTGCTAAATTTCTTGAGTGTAAGATTTTTTGTCTGTGATTTGAGAGACACCAATGACTGTAGGCAGTGTCGTGCTTTCTGGATTAGGGAATGTGACAACATAGCAGGAGCACATAAATTGCAAAATGTGGTGACAGTTTTTTTTTATCAGATTCCTTAGGACAAAGCTCCTTTTCAACAAGGGAGAAATCTCTCATAGCAGTTGTCAAATACCAGAATTACAAAAATGCAGTTATTTAAATAGTTCCTTATGCATCTTTTACACTATGGTGTGCAAACTCGGGCCAGTGAGTTTTCAAGGCGAGATGCTATCCAGGTGAGTCTGTTTCCCATTTCAAATAATTCCTAAATATGTGAAGTACTCAGAAAACATCTCTGGCCTTCTCTTAATGTGCAAAGGATGCCAAAATCCTGGAAACACAAAATTCTAGGAAATACGTAATGCCCTTACTACTAGTAATTTTGGAAGCCATTTTCAAAATAACTTCTGTAAAGCTTTTAAGTCCAGTTAATAAAAAGAAAAAAAGTCCCACAGGGAAGGTTTAGGAAGAACAGTTTCATACCTCATAATAGTCTCAAAAATGGATAATTTGACACTAATTTGGGGATGCAGATATTCTTTTGTAAGCAGATGTGACATCCAGTAAGTTAACACTCTGATCTGGCACGCCCTCCTCTTTCTTTAGGGTGTGGACATTAAATTGCACCATTGACCAATACATGTTTAAGAGCAGAATGTCAGAGAAGATGAAAACAAATAAAAGCTAAAGAAACTGCAGAAGAGGTATCATGAAGAGATAGAGCTGGACACTCACACACATGTGCGCATGTGCACACACACATGGGGTGGGAGGGAAAGAGAGAGACAGAGAGAGAGAGATAGATAGAGAGAGAGAATTTATTGGAAGAACTCTCAGTGATAATTTCAGACCACAGGAATATTGTGAAATTATACAAATAAGTACATCAATTAAAGGCATTGAGGATTTTTTCTTATGAATAATGAATAAATAAAATCACACAATCACATCAGTCCATTTCCATTTCCTATTTATAGACATTTATTAGACAAGTTTTTCACATATAAATACGAAATTTGGAGCCCAAATAACTGAACGGTGCCTCTTCCTGTCTTTCTGTTTCCCTTTCACTGCATTTAGTTGAGTCACATTGGCACTCAGGCCTTTACATTAAATAAATGTTTCTTTCTTTCCCTGCTAATATGGTCTGTAAGACAGGCATATTTGGAAAGCATTTGAAGACCCATGAAACTAAAGTATTGTTGTATCTGCTATGATAGTCATCAAAGTTAAAACTTAAAAATATCCACCATGGTACTAATTAATTAACACAGCTACAGCAGCAGAAAGCCCCAAAGAAACTCTTGTTGTGGCTAGGCCAGCGGACAGCATCCCAGGAGCAGATCAGTGGTGGGCATGACTTAGGGCTCATTTCATGGATGTTTTCCAGTTGCAGTGATCTTCCTTCCCCTTTCTCAAACAAAAGTGCTTCTGAAAATTTCTGTTTAACATCTTTCACTTTGAATAAAGAAAACACAAAACATGCCCCATGCAGCTGGTATTGGTGAAATTACTTCTCTGGAGGGAACAGCTGATGAGGGGTTTCGTTTGAGTGGCACCGGGCAGACGGTTTCATTCCCTGTGAGAGCCTATGCTTAGACTGCAACCTGAGCTGTGTCCCTTATGGCCTGCTCCACCTGCACACACACACACACACACACACACACACACACACACACACACAAAACCCTAAACAAACACAGATGGCTGGCACCCTGAGTAGCATCTAGGCGGACAGTCGCAGGCCTCTCTGGTGGCTGTCATTTCACTCTACAAAACACAAAGCCTTCAAGATCTGGGTGTAGTTTCTTAATCTGAGATCATTCCCATTTGGGCATTTAGCCATTTCCTGTTGGGAAATATAGCAGAGGCATCACAAAGATATTCAGAGCTTAATTCAACTAAAATGAAAATATTCCTTTACTTCTTGGTTGTGCAGTATTTAATGCAAGCCCTATTATAAAAATTCACATTGGCTCCTAACAGACAATATTATTTTTCCTCTAGAGCTGCAAACTATCACTTGATCTACTTGTTTCTCTGTGTGAAATAAATTAATTTTTCAAACATAATGTAAGAGAGGATAAGTCAAACTTCATAAATGCTGAAAAACAATCTAAATCTTTATAGTCCCTTCCCAATCAGATGGAACATATGTTTCTCTCCATTTATTTCTGTATAAAATATGCAAACAATTACCTGGATTTCGAGGGCATAATTATGCAGAGGTTGATATCTAAAAGGTTGTTATTGATTTATAGAGTTCTCTAGTTTAATAGAAGACAGACTTAAGAATAAGAAAAACACACTGTTTTCTTTAGAAACAACAAATGTCTCAAAGGGGAAATGTAAGATTTAAGAGTAATTTTTTAAAGATATATATTCTACAGTTTGTAGATTTAGGAAATGGTTCTCAACTGAACAACTTCTGTATAATAAAAATTTTGTAAAACCATCTCACAAATTGTAGTACATTTTATATGTCTCAAAATGCAGTGATTAAATTTGAAGGGTAATCTTCATGATTGAATTCTTCAATTTCCTAACATGGATGTATACTCCTCAGTCAGCTGATGAAATAGTATATTAACAAGTATAAAATATTTACTTAAGCAAGAAATTTAGCTTCATTCATATCCTTTCATATTCTTCCTGCATCTCTTACACACACTCACACATGGATGTGTACATATGCATCAAAAGGTGACTTTATATTGAAGAATGTGATAATATTTAATATAAGGATGAAAATGTATAATGAAAGTTACACTATGCATGGACAGGATCTCATGCTTTAACTTTACAAATACGTTAAACTAATATCATGAGGCATTCATATAAGAGAAATCTAACTTTCATTTTTATGTATTTAGTACAAGGTCTACAGGGTCTCACTACACAGATTGGACTTGTGGTGATACTCTGGTGTTCAGCCTCCTAAGCACTGGAATTACAGGCACATGCCACCATGCCCAGTCTCAATTGCCATCTCAGTGTGCCCTGGGGGCAGGGCCATCATAGCATGACAGAAATTGAAACTCCAATGGCTGTGTTTGCCTAAGCAGGTTTTTTAACCCACTGAGCTATCTGGCTGGCCCCTAGGAATCTGGGTTTCAATATTTGGGGTACATGGTATTAATATTAGAGATAAGTCATGGCCAATGCTTGACCAGATTGGTCTCTGTGAGAGCTTGAGAGAAAGATTTCTCTTCATGTGACTCTCCCCAGGCACACTTTAGAACTTGAATCTCTTTCCTCTGTGGCTCCATAATCTCCTTGTTCAGAAAATTTGGAGCTCACCTGAGTTTCATGATGTTGCAGTACAGGTTCTCCTATGTCTTGAGTCTTTGCTGACA
>PVKA01006353.1:48895-84323 GCA_004027165.1 Ctenomys sociabilis
ACCATCCAGAAGAAAAGCTGATTAGTATCCTGCAGCATATGCCATTCACTTTGCCTTATCTGACTCAATTGATTTTACTTGTTGTATGTTTCCTTTTGTATTTCTGCTTTTCGCTTGTTATACTAGGGAGACTATACGATATTTACACATGTGTGTCTGGTTTATTTCACTTATGAGTATATGTTCAAGTGGCATCCACATGGATGACACAGACAATGGAACTACAGAATAATGTACAGGACTACAAGATAAACCCTGAGAGGACTTCAATGACCACATAGGAAATATAAAGTTCTTGTGTTGGTATATAAGTCTTGATCTACCTAGGTCTTAGCCATCCAGCAGAAAAGCATCGTGAGCCCATAATATTAAGCTGAGCTGTAAATGGATATGGTCGACAATTTCTTTGAATAACTCACTATGGTTCCAGAATGCTGGACTGTGTTGGATTGTGGTGTCGAGTTCAAGCACCTAAGTTAGTTGAATGTCAATGGAGTGCCCACTTTTGACAGGTGTAGACAGAGGAAGAGGTGTAGAAAGAAAAAATCATGATGTGTGTGTATAGACAGTACAGTTGGGATAGATAACGCTGTGCTTCTACATAATTCTATGAGAGGCAAGATCTGCACTAATGGTGGTTGGACAGGATATTATGTCGGCTTTTAGTACTATGGTCATCCACTCGGTAAATAATTATTGAATTTCTGATATAATTCAGGTATAAAAAAATAAGATAAGTAAGCAACTACACTTTTAATTCACTGATAAGAGATATCTGCTAAAATAATATCTGTAAATATAATATCATGTATGCACCTTGTACAATACCAAAACGTTATGAAAACAGTTTGCAATGTATTAATTCATCGAATCTGTATGGTTAAGGTGTCTTGAAACTGTCTGATTGACATTTGTATTTTAATAAAATAAAAATAAATGAAAAAATATTAGAGATAAGAAGAGAAAGAAAAAATTTTACTTTAGGGAAAATTTTCATCTACTAAGTCATTCACTAAAGAGATAATCATATCTAACAAAGGATTTTAAATTGTTCAAATGATTCCTAGCTTGTGGCTTGCACATAAAGACTGTCCTAGTGCCAAGAATCCAGAAGCCACATGTTTTAAGAAGTGCTTTTTAAAAAACACAAATAGGCTAGTAAATGCCTAGGTTTGGTTCATGTACTTAATCATATTCTAAAACTTTCTCCATAAATCTGCACAGTTGGTGTCACCTTTTTAACTCCTTTTAAAGGAATAATAACCAGGGACCAGGGGGATGGCTCAGCGGAATAAGTGCTTCCCTGGCAAGCATAAGGGCCTGAGTTCAATCCTCAGTTCCACCAAAAAAAAAAAAAAAAAAAGCAATAATAACCAAAGATCTCAGCTCTGCCAAACACAATGTAACTAGAACTAGATTTACCTTCCTACCTTCATCAACTACAAAACTAGACAAAACATGTGAAATAGCAACTTTTGGCCATTACCCAACATGAAAAAACTGTCCCTGCAGAAGGGGAACAAACAAGTCCTATGATTGCACCAATAATGAGTAATGTGGAATAGCCATGCTTGTTCTGTGAACTGAGTTAAGGAAACAAGACTGTAGTTGATAGAGGCCAAGGGAAGTGGATTTTGTAGGGCAGAGTGTTGGAGAGGGAGCGCTACAGGAAAGGGGGGACAAGAAACAAGAAGGGAGGGAAGAGTAGGATAGAAAGGGGAAGAAGTAGAAAAGAGATGGGAGAAGCACAGAGGATAGTGCTGTACTTTTCATAAATGTTGGAAAACAATCTGAATGTGTATACCCTCTTCTTGGTCCAATAAAACATGTATAGCATCCATTTACTTTTGGATCAAGTGTGCAAACAATTGCCTGGTTTAGAGGGTATAATTATTGAAAGATTGACACAAAAATGTTAGATATCAAAGGGGTCATTACATTTTTCCTGTTTCAGGAACAGGGGCCTCTTTACAAATTGGACTTTGAGCCTTGGAGATAGCTCTGCAACATAAGCACCTACCTGGCAAGTGTGAGATCTGAGTTCAACACCTGGTAAAAAAAAAGTAGACTTTGACAGTCATTGCTGTGGAAAAAAATTTATTATCAGTGGTATGAGAACATTCAGACAACAAAGGCGCAGTCCCACACACCTGGGGCAGTCTCCAAAGATTTGGTGTAGGCTAAGGGAACAATGGGCCAGCTTCCCTCCTTCTGATGCTATTGCTGAGGGGAGTTCACTCACTGTGCAGATGGGTCTTCATTGAACCCAGTTTTGGTGATGTGGAAAACTACTTTGATTTAATTATTCTTTGCCTGTGTTCTTTATAAAGTAAAAACATAGTTAAGTTTATCTCATTCATGTAACTTCCAAATTATAAGTCTGTAACAGTTTACTTGTAGTGATTACACCACTCTGGGGATAGCTATCCTTTTCCTTTTTGTCCAGTATCAGCTCACATAGACGAAGAAATTGCTCACTGTCACTGGTAGAACCACAGTTCAGCTCCCCAGTTGTAGGGCCTGTTCTCTACTGCATCTCTATCACACAGAACATTTTCCTTGAAATAACCTCTCAAAATGAATGTCAATTTTAAAGGAAGGCTTTTGTTCATTGGTTATGAGGTAAATAGTGGCAATGTGGAACAGTAGTTAAGACTGCATATGCTTGAATAAGACCTTCTTGATTTGAACCCAGGATATGTCACTTACTAAACACGATTATGGATTTATAACTTAAATTCTTTGTGCTTCAGTCTTCTGTCAATAAACGTTCACCATGATAACTGTTACAAAGGCATTCCCATGGGACAGAACAACTGCAAAATGTTTAGAATACTATCTGATTATGGGAAACATTGAAAAAAAAAACTCTGGTTATTATTTTGTGGGTTATGCTAAACAGGTTAAGATGTTCTCTGCTCTTTTACCTTTCAATGAAGGAATAAATCCCAGGCCAGCAGAAAAACTCTCTATGCTCAAATTCATTGCTACAATATAGTCATTGAGTCGACACATATTTGAGTTCCTTCTCTAAGTAAGATATTGTGGATGGCACTGGCAATCCTGTTCTGCTTTGTGGGAAGATGGATATGGACTAGCAATATAACCTGAGTGTAAGAGACACCATGTGATAGGTGATTCATGCTGATTCAGCCTGTGGCGTGGATTTCTCAGTTTCTCTAGGGGCCGCCCCTTTTATCAGTCAATCTAAGAGCTGGCAGGGATGATTTCTTTAAATAATGCTTTGGAAAGGTCTGCTACCACCCAAAGCTTGATTGGATGTTGAATAGAATAGTCCTGTATAGTTGCCAATAGACTGTGTTGGCCATCATTTCCCTACTAGAGACATAAGCTTATCTTTAGATAAGCAGAGGCTCCCACATGGCTATGATTAGTACAAAACATACCTATTGAGTGAGTTACTAAATTCATGATTCCCATTATAAACTCTAAGGACCTACCAAATTCTGTACTCTTCTGTCTTAGTTATTTTTGTTCTTGAACAATAAACATTTAGTTTTCAAGCGAGCTATGGCATTCTATGTCCATTTGAAAATAAAAAACTCACTTGTATCCCCAAATGCCTTCTTGCTGCTTAACAAGATGTTTGCCCAATAGGTATACACTTCTGGTTACCTTTGTAGGAGAACAAGGATTATTTTAGGAAAACTCATTGCTTTTGTTTTCATCTTGGAGACTACATGTCGCAGATTGTGTGGCTCACTGAGATGGCTAGCCAATTTATTAGGCCAGACTAGCCAAAGTAAATCTCCTTGGAAGTTTCTGTTGAACCTTGTTTTAAATGTCCAGTGTGCTAAAGTAACACTGGGCTTCCTAAACTCTTAATAGCACTCTTAGTATCAGAAGAAACACTCATAACCAAGGCCTTTGTGATGCATTAGAAAATTTCAGACTCAATGAATGTTCAAGTGAAAGTGTTCATCTTAGAATTTTCTTAACTGAGGATCACTTACATTTCAGCTCCATGAATTCTGTTTGCTTTTTTTTTGGTGCTGGAGATCTGGGGCTTTGTGCTTTCCAGGTAGGCACTTACGCTACTGAGCTATATCCCTGGCTCAGCTGCATGAACTCTGACAGCTGTAGCTGGTAAGGTGCATTGGTCCAGGATTTACTATGGCCTTTTACTTTTAGCAAGAAGTGAAGAGCAAGTGGTTGACCATGGTATATGCAAAACACTGTGGATACTGCCCACCTATCTAATTCATAGTGACCCTTCAGTGCCCACAATTGGTAACTTCTGGCTGAATTTGATATGGAACCCAGTTGAATACACCTTCAATTTTCCTCATTAGGACTAGAGTTTTTAAAAAGTTTTTGTAAAAAGGGATCCTCTTGTGTATTTTTATAAGGCTGTACACTTTTCCAGAAATATACACATATACAGAGATGACCTGGACTGCAACTTCATGGAATGGGAGAACTGCCTGAGGTCCACGTCAGTACCCCTGAGCTCTATAGACCACCTAAGGTACTCTTGGGCAAGATAAAGTTCCTGAATTGTAGTAGTTTTCAAATCATATGCCTTCCTAAAGTAACTCCTTTTCCTTTAGAACCTACAAATCCCATCTTGAAAAACCACAAGCAAAGCTTCTTGAATAAGGTTTGGTGTTTGAATTTTTTTTCCTTTTTAAAAGATTTTAATTAAACTTACAGAAAATCTTTTTATTATGGGATATTTCATATGTATATAAAAGTACTCAGAATAGTATAACAGATCCCAAGCTTCCTTCTCTTCTCTAATTTTTATTGAAGTAGGACACAGGTTTTACTCTTATTGTCTTTAATCTAAGTCTATGTAACATATTAATTCATTTGGAAATATTTTAATATTATTTTCCTGATATGAAAAGCACATGACAATAAGGAGGTTAAAAAAAAGCAACAATACCATTGTCAAATGTAAAAACACTGCCAGTATTCATATTTCTGGTGATCTCCCAAATGTGAAGTTTTAAGCTAGTTTCTACTGGAATGAAGACAAGATTCCACTATAATGATTAGTTGGCGTGTCTCTCAACTCAAGAGAAGTCTTCTTGTCCTGTCTTTATTCTTGGTAATTTATTTACTGAAGGCACAAGGGTGTTTGTCTTGTAGAGTTGCCTTGAACTGGGATTTTTGCTGGTTGCATTTCCATGGTGTAGTTTAATATATTTCTTGTTATGCTTTGCTTTTGACTGTGCTTCCTACAGATTAGGTGTTGAATCTAGAATTCAGAAAAGAAGGCCAAAGATGGTGCCAAAAAGACTCAGCTTGTACCTGTGATGCTTTCTTAAAAAAAGTAGAGGAAAAGAGAAGGAAAAAGATAATGTAGAAGCCTCTGAACATATGAATAACAGGAAGCAGGTTAACTTATCAAAGTATTTTGTGTAGAGCAAAAGAATCTGTAATTTTCAGTTTTCAGCCTGCCTGTTTCATTTTTTTTTTATGGTGAAGATTATACATATTCTCTTGTGTGGGGTAATGTATATACTTACAAAGTTGAGAATTATTAAACTGCCTAAAAAATAAAGTCAGATCCTACATTTGTTGTCAAAAGCTTGTTCCATTTTGTAGCAGTATCCAGGTCAAGGAGACATGGGTATTTTATTTTTGCCAATACTATTTTATTGCTGCAAAAATTACGGAGTGCTAATTCTACCCTGAATCACTCTGCAGAAAACTACTGGAATGCAAAAGGAACAAAAACACACAATCCCAAATAGCACACAGTTCTGGCCAACAGAACTGGCTGCCAATCCACTCTTTGCTGCCTCTTCGCCAACATGACCTAGGAAAACATCAAGGTTTATCCAAGCAACACGACTGTTCTTGGGCCCTTTGCAGCCAGTTCTGGGTTTCTTCCGTGACTGGCTGGTGTGAAGCTAAAGACTGCATTAGAAGTGGGTGTATATCCTTTGCAGGTTTTCTTTCTTCATTTCCTATGGCCCTGTTGCTACTGGGGAGTTTAGGTGAGGCAGGATTTCCCAGTAGGACTGAGATCAACTATCTCTTCACTGACTGTATGAACTCAGAAAAGCAGAGATCTTTTGTTCTCAAGAAGCTCATGGATTGAGAAGAAATCTGTATTCTAATCACTTTGTATTTAAGATAGGCTTCATTGAAAACAGCTTGCCTTTCACCTGGAATCCTGCAATGCAGATACCAGGGAACCCTACAGTCTTTTACTCTTTTGTGTTCTGTAGCACGTTTATATATTTTTCACTTGCCATAATGTATTGTACAGAAGTATTTTATGTTGGGAATATTTTTTGTGGAACTGAAGCTGATACAATGAGTATGAGTCTCTCCTATTAGCAAATGAGTGAAATAGAAACAAGTGGAGAGCCAGATGATAACTTAGTAGAACAAGCACTTTCATAGCAAGCGCAAGGGCCTGAATTCAATCCCCAGTTCTGAAAAAAAAAAACAACCCAGAAAAAAGTGGAGAAAGGAATAAGACTAAGGACTAAGGATAAAAAAAGGAGGTCGATGAGATGGCTCAGCAGACTAAGCACCTGCTTTGGCAAGTACAGGGACCAGGGTTCGATTTCTGCTGAGCTGGTAAATGAATCTGGGTATGGTGGTGCACACTTGCAATCCCAGGGCTGGGGAGGTTGAAAATAGAATGATAACTGTGAGTCTGAGCTGTGTAGTGAGACCATGTACCAAATACATAAATGAAAAATAAAAGGATAAAGGGGATGATACTGGGGATGGAAACATGAAATTAAAGGGAATCAGTATTCTCTGCAGCTTTAAGGAAAAGTTGAATGTATTTATGTACTGCTAATATAATACAAATTTAACATAATGTAGTAAGAAATATAGAAGGCGAAGAAAGATGAAAATAAATAAAAGAAAAAAAGTAGAAGCAAGACACTGCAAAACATTTTAGGTGGCAGAATGGGAAGCAGTGTGGGGTCAAGAAAAGCGGTGTAATTACCAAATACTACACTCATGTATACATGGCCTGGTGATGAAGCCAGGAATAAAACCCAGATTTCCCAATTCCTGGCCATGAGCCTTCGGTATTAAATCATGTTGTCTCTGCAGTCAGATAATCATCTTGCATCTGGAACATAAATACAGCCAATTCAAATATGCATCTTGATCTTATCATGTGGTTAGCAATCCGTAGTGTTATTACTGTCAATAAGAGTGCATCCCATTAATGCCATGTTTGCTTTTTGGGTACAGGTCTAGTGGCATAAAGTGGATAAATACAATATAGAATGTGGTTGCTGAAAATAACCCTTGTTTCAAATAACACAGATTAAAAAAGGGAGCACCCAGGTACTGCTACTGTAGAGAGTTGTCAGGAAGCCAAGGGAGACACTGAAGCAAATTCATTTATGAAAGAGATGTGTTTATTCTTGATAAATCAGGTGGGATATTTTTTAAGTATCATGGTTTGATTAGGAACCTACTGTAAGAAGAAATATCAATCTTTACTATACGAGATAACAATCTTTGCTGTTGTGCAGGGTGAAATACCTAGAAACACCATCTGTGTTGCTTACATTTTCTTTTCTCATGGGTTCTGCCTGAAACATAGGCCAACACATACACAATCAGAATGTCACTTGATGCTCAATTGCTCAGCATAAATAAGGCAGTTTTTGACACTGAGCCACCCACTGTAGCTTGTGCTTCCCCGTCAAATGTGTTGCTTCAGGTTCAAATGTTTCGATTGTTTTAAAAACAATCATTTGTGCCATTTGCACACTCATACTCACAGTAACATCCAGAATGTCTGAGAGGTAGACACAAAGAAGCTTTCATCAGGGGAGGAGAAGATAAAAAGAATATTTTATAGACCTTGAAAGGGAGAGAATGATGATGCTTGCTACTTAATCAGAGGAATCTCCGAGACACTCTGCTAATTGAAATATCTGGCACAAGATGATGCATATTGTACAATTCCACTTATACAAGTTATTTAGAAAAGGTAAACATGTAGAAGGCAGAAAGTAGGATGGTGGTTCATAGGAGCTGGATGTTGAATAATATGGAGTTGTTGTTTCATTTGTACAGTGTCCTTTGGGAAGGATGAAAAAGTTCTGGAAGCGGGTGGTAGTGATGGTTGCCAAAAAGTGCAAATGGACTTAATGCTACTGAACTATATGCCAAAAAGTAATCAAAATGTTGATGCTTATGTTATGTATAAATTATCACAATAAAAATCTAAACCATATTTTATTAATAATTTTTAATTGAAAATATATAATGCACACCCTTGCATTGTTCAACAAAACTTGGCTACCTCAATTATTGATACTCCCAATAGTTTCTTAGTAGCTGCCTAGTATTTGAAGGACTTGTTTGAGGAAAAAGAGAACTAAACCCTTTTGAAACTCTGAATAGATCTCACAGGAAAGGTGGCTGCTGGGTCAAAACTGACATGGTATAATCTGTTGTCCAAATAGCATCCAAATATCAAAGAAAGGAAAATTAACAAGATATGATTTAATCAAATAAGACCTGTTTATAATATTTATTCCCAGAAATGGTGTCTGTAAAGTCTAAATGGGAATTTGTGAAAATGCTCATCACTGACATTTTGGCATTGTGTCCCCTAGTTTTGCCTGCTGAAATTTTGACTTCTCTTCAGTCCTTCCTTGGAATCTTTCTTGGATTAAGAAGAAGATGATTTGGATGAAATTAGGACCTGAAAGCCAATTGACACAGAACAATGCGGAGGCAAGATAGGCTGTCACACAGAGAGTGTCTGTCTAGAGGACACTGCTAGTACCACTGGTGCTGCCACTAACCTGAGCCTTATGTGGGTGGAGAAAGACTGCCATCAGCTCCTGTTTTTAGCCTGAGCAAATTCATTGATAGTCTGCTCACTGGTTCATAGCGTTATGTGGTTAGGAGTTAGAACATGAATGGAATCATAGTTCACAGATTCATTCATTCACTTGGTTGGTCAGTCAGGCAGCCATCAAGTTTTATTATTCGTTTGCTATGTATTAGTCACTGTCCTGATCTAATCTAGTGGGAGACAAAGATTATTATTAAAACAGTATAATCTGTTTAATAGAGGTATAAAATTTCAGGAAGATTCCAAGAGAAAGATCTTTTTTGTTTGGATGATTACAGAAACACTCTATGAAAAGGGACATTTCAGTCAGCAAAGAATGTGAAAAGGCTATGGTAGGAAACCCCACCAGGGCAAGTGCGTATTGTTTGTTCCAGGAATAACAAACACACCTGTTGTAGCATACATACCCTGGAAAAGGGAACATGGGCGGAGAGCTAAGCAGGGACATACTATAGGTGGTCACTTGGAAGGTCCGGGGGAACGCGGTGTGTGAAAGGAGGAGCGATTATAACCAGAGCATAGCTAGGTTTTCATATCAAAGAAAAAACACAAATGGAGCGGTTCAAAATTGACAGGGCAGGAAAGCGCACGCATAAGGTTGACTGACTCTTCCACACATTTCCCTCCAGGTCTCGCAGTCTGTCTCCAGAGGTAAGAGTCATACACTGAGCAAGCCCACTCTTGCTTTCACAAAGCTTCCTTCTGAAGGGGGTTTGTCCCAACTTCAAATGCACCCAAATCTCTCCTGCTGACTCTGCGGAAGTGGGGTTGGGCAGTGGGGGCTGCGGGGGAGGCCCTAGGTCCTGCGTTCTGGGACGCTCCATGGTGCTGCCAAGGGAAGCCTCAGGTAGCCAGACTGTAAAGTCGGGAGTCCTCACCAACACAGTCCCTTATGACTTTGTGGAAAGACACAGCTTTCAGAGACCGCTGTCTCACTCTGGTCACATCGTTCCTTCTGCGCCCACAACTGACCCATTCTCTCCCAGCCTGGAACCACCACCACTGAGAGCTCCATATCAGAAAGTAAGCCAGGATTCAGCAGGGTGGATTAGCGTAGGGAAAGCTTGGCAGTGAGAGTGGCAGTGCTTCCTGGAGAGAACAAAGACTCCATGACATGAGTCCTGAGTGGGACTCACCTGACTCCTGCCATGATCCATGAGAGATTAATAACAATTTTCAAAATCAAATCAGCCAGCGCACATGAACTACCAAGCTAACGAGCCTTCACCACCTGCCCTATTCCACCTCAGGCTGCAGGTAGCCTGCGAGCAGGCTTGGATCAATTAGTCACTGTAATTGAAGCCAAATGTAATTAATTATATAATTGGGGGCTGCTCAAGTTTAATTTCACTAAATCACATTATGAAACTAGGGCATTAGGAAAGATTAGTGAGAAAAGGGAAACAGGCTTCAACAAAGATTTCGCAGGAGCTGTCAGATATTATTTCTTGACTAGCTACCCTGAGAGCAAAGCAGATGCTTGAAACCTTCACCATTATTGATAAAAATGCATGCATTCTGCTCATTCATGCGCTTGTAATCTAGTGGTTACTAGTGTAAAAGAATGAACAACTTCTTACACCTGATTGGCTGGGCACTGATGGCAGGGTCTGGGGAGGAACAACAGAGAGAAGGGAATCACATTTTGGGATTTACTCACTCAAGGAGTCATTAATAGAAACATAAAATGCAGGTGAAAAATTAGGGGAGTAAAGAGTATCAACTATTACCTTAATGCCTGTCATTATCAAAGTAACACTAGTAATTGAATGTGTGCCTCTTTTTTTGTTTTTAGTGCCAAGAACCAAACTCGGCACCTTGTGCTTGCCAGGAAGGCTCTGTGCTGCTGAGCTGTGTCCCCAACCCAGCTCTGTGCCTTTTCCAAAGAGATTGACAGTCCTAACTCCCAAGTGTTGTGAAAATAGTCATAGTAAAGAATGGAATCTTTGTAGATAATCAAGATAAGGCTGTTAGATTGGACTTGAATCCAACATGACAGTGTGCTATAAAATAAGAGATCCAGACACAGACACAGAGGGACATGTAGGAGGAAGGTGATGCAAAGATGCAGGGGGAACACCATGAGCCCAGGAATCCTGAGAACTCCTGGAAGCTTTGAGAGAGACCAGAAAGGCCTTCTCCCTCAGGCTCTCAGGGAGCCAACACCTCAATGTCAAATTTCTAGTTTTCATAAGTGCGTAACCAAATATTCCGTTGCTTAAGACACCCAGTTTGTGATATATGCTCGCACCAGAACACTTAAATAATATGATCACTGTTTCTAAAAGTTCAAGCACTAAAAATGCATACAACACAGAAAGGACAAGTTCTTGCCATTATCAGGCAGAACTAAGGGCATGCATCGTTTGAGTTAATTTTTGTGAATGGTATAAGATCTGTATTTAGATTAATTTTTTTGCAAGTTGATGTTCGGTTATTACAGCTCCATTTGTCAAGAAGATTATCCTTGTTCTACTGAATTGCTTTTGTTTCTTTTGCAAAGATCAGTTAATCATATTTATGTAAGTCAATTTAAAACCCCACAGAAAGGGAGAGGGTTTCTCTCCTGGTCTTTTCTCTATGCACATAGAAATATCTGTAATAAAAGAAATGAGATTATACCATAAATATTATTCTACAACTTGCTTTTTTCATTAAATATCTAATGGACATTTCCCTGTACCCATCTGTGCATAGATGTTCTTCATTATTTCTACATGGATTTCATTCTAAGCATCACGTGGTGAATGTTATACATTTAGGGGTAAGAGAGTGCTGCCATAACATTTAAATTTATTCACATATCTCTTATATTCTTCTGAGAATTTTGCTATAAATTATAGATTATGAAAGTGGAATTGTTAAATCAAAAGGTTCTTGTCCTTGAAATCTTGATGACAATTACCTAATTGCTCATAAATATCTTGCAATTTTCTTTTCAGTGTCATTCTGGATGTCCTAGCTAATGCAGAAAGAAAAGGAAAAAAAAAATAAAAGATAAGCAGAGGGATAAGTAAAAAATTTTCTTATTCACAGATGGCATGTCATCTCTGTAGAAAAGTCTAAAGAAATGAAAAAAAAATCCATGGGAACTAATAAATGAACACTGGAAAGTTGCAGGATACAAATTATGCAAAACCAATTACATACTTATCTATCAACAAGTGGAATTTGAAAATAAAATCATAATGCTACTTACATTAGCCCCTATAAAAATAAACTAAGTATGTATAATTGAACAAAATCAATCTGAGGAGAACTACAGGGCTTGGATGAAGGAGATCACAAAGGATTTCCTAGATCAATACAAAGATTCCATGTTTATTGATAAGAAGACTGTCTATTGCCAAGTGATCAGTTTTTCCTAAGTAGACCTACAAATTTATTACAATCTCAGTCAAAATACCACCAAGTCATTTTGAGGATGTTGACATGTTGGTTCTAAAGTTTATATAGAGATAAAAAGATTTCAAGTTGACAAGTTTATTATATTAATAAAGAAGAAAAATGAGAAAGAGGAGTGGGTTGGGAGGGGAGGAAGAAAAGTGGAAGAAGTCTTGGGGATAGCTGGAGATTGAAAATCCTTGACTTCAAAACATAAAGCTACAAGACAGTGTGGTATTGCTGACAGAATAGACAAATAGAGCTGGGGAGATAACTCGATGGCATAAATGCCTGGCAAGCACAAGGTCATGAGTTCCATCTCCAGTACTGTGTGCCATGCTGGCCTCAGAGCCAGGCATGGTGTATACACCTGTAATGTCAGCACTGGGGATGCTAAGATAAGAGGATCAGTTCAAGTCTGAACTGCATAGTGAGACCTTGTATCAAATTTAAAAAAAGAAAAAGGCAAAAAGAAAACAGATTAAACACATATATCACTGGAATGAAACAGAGGGCCTGGAAACAGACTTACATACATCTATTCAACTGATCTTCAAAAACGAACAAGGTAATATAATGGAGAAAAGATTATACTTTAAATAAATGGAACTGGAACAATAGGATGTCCACATGCAATTTTTTTTAGTATATTTAGTGCCATGTCTACAGGGTCTCACCACACAGATTGGATTCATAGTGATCCTCCTGTTTTCAGCCTTCCAAACACTGGGATTACCAGTGCATGACCAGTCTCAGTAGCTGTCTCAGTGCACCCCTGGGGCGGGGCCAGCACAGCATTCTGGGGATTGAACCCGCATCCCTGCATCTGCCTAAGCAGGAGCTTTAGTCTAATGAGCTATCTGGCAGGCCCTCCATCAGCCAAAAAACTGAATGCAGACACAGACCTATTCCATTTATAAAAACTAACTCAAAATGGACATATAACCTAAATGTAAGACAGAGAAACATAAACCTCCTTGAAGGTGAACAGTGAAATATTTGGCATTAGCAAGAAAGGAGATATCAAGCTATGCAAAAGACATGGGGGAAACTGAATTGCATATTACTAAAAGAGGCAATCTGAAAGGCCTACATGCTTTATGATTTCAACGCTATAACATTCTGAAAATGGGCAAATATGGAGACAGTGAAAGGGTCAGTGGCAGCCATGGCTTGGATAGAGGGAAGGAGAAACAGTTTAAACACAGAAAATTCAGATGACTGATCACAATTTTAACCATAATACCAAACACATGATCTAGGAAAGAAAGGACTGATAAGCTGAATTTAATTAAAATTAAAATTTTCTTCCCTCTAAAGAGTGTCAGGAGAATTAAGAGAAAAGCCATAGAGTTTTGAGAATATGTTTGCAAAAGATATAGCTGATAAAGTACTGCACTGTTATCTCAAATATACAAATCATTCTGAAAATCCAACAGTCTGAGAATAACTGGACTGAAAATAAGCAAAAAATGTAATAGATGCCTCAACAAAGAAGATATATAGATAGCAGATAGTCATACCAAAATATGGTTCAGATTATGTCATCAAGGAAATGGAAATTAAAATAATAAGACACTATCTCATGCCTAATAGACTGGCCAAAATCAAGAACACTAACAATACTCAATGCTTTAGAGGTTATGGAGTAAAAGGAATCCTCCTTCCTTGGAGGTAAGAACACAAAATGTCAAAGTCATCTTGGAAGACAGTTTAGCAACTTCTTATAAAACTGAAATACTCTTCCTATATGATTTAACAGTCATACTTCTTGATAGTTACCCAATGAAGCAGAAAACTCAGGTCTACACCAAGACCTGCCCAGAGATGTTTATAGCAACTTCATTGATAATTATCAGAGCTTGGAAGGAATCGAGATATTCTTCAGTAGGTGAATAGACACACAATGAAAAATTATTTGGCATTAGGAAGAAATGAGATATCAAGCCACACAATGATATGGAGGAAACTTAACTACATACTATTTGACAGAGGCAATCAGAAAGGCCTACATGCAGTATGATTTTAATGCTGTGTCATTCTGGATAAATATGGGGACAGTGAAAAGTCAGTGGCAGCCATAGCTTGCAGGGAGGGAAGGAGAAAGAGTTCAAGCACAGGATTTTTAGGGCAGTGCATAAATTCATATGACAACATAAACAATGGACAAGGAGTGATGATATATCAATGTAGCTTCCCTGTTTGTAACAAATGAATGACCTCAGGAGGTGCTGATGCAGGGGAAACATACAAATATCCCCATCCCTACTTCAGAATAGGAATATTTGGAAAATCCCTGTGCTTTCTTCTCAGTTTCACTGAAAACCTGAAACTGCTCTAAAGAATAAATCCATTAAAAAAAAAAAAGTTAGAATTTTACCCCAGCCGCAGAGTGTGAGGTTATTGATCTCTCCATATTCTTTTCAAAATATATGTTATTACTCTCACAATTTTTGCTAGCGCTAAAGTCAAAAAAGAGAATCTTATTGTTTTTAGTACCTATTTGGCTCCTACAGCTTGAGACACTTTTAAAGTTCTGGACATTGGAAATTTTTGAGAATTTCCCATTCATGTGTCTTGCTCTTTTCTGATAGCTATCTTTTCATGTTAACATCAGTACTTTTCTGTTTAATATAGTTACTGTGAATATTTTCTCCCATATGTATCAAATTTGTTCTGCTGAACACGCAGCAAATATGGTATGTTTTGTTAGCGTCTGTCATAAATTTTTCTGTCTCTCAAATGTTTGACAATAGTTAAACTGGTTAATCTTTCACTTGAAATATTCACCATTCATGTGACACACAGGTTCTCTCTATATATATACATATATATATTTATAATTATATATATGATATACATATATATATTTATCTTTCATATGATCCATAGGATATATATATATATAGTTTTATAATTAAGACACTTATAATTTTAAAATGCATAGGTATTCATAAATTTTAAGGGACTGAAGGTACTAGGTCTGATGGCAGGAATAATTATTGTATAGGATGCCATAAGAAATTAGAGCAAACTATAGGGTAGCGTGAGAACAGTGAATTTGATTGTTGAGGCAAATTATCGTTTACCTAATTGTACAGTTCATGGTAGCAGTCAATTTTTAATACTGTATACATGTGTTGAAGATTTGTGTGATGCAGGGAAGTCACCACATAGTCTGTTTACTCAAATAGGGTTCTGGAAAGGAAAGATTCTACCAATCAATGGGAATAAAATAAGAGCGCTACAATGAACTGGAAGCTTACATACCCAAACATGACTTTAGCATATACAATTTTTGTAAATATTGCAATCTGAAAAGCAATAGAATGCTGAAAACAACCAGGTGAAAGGCCGCCATTAAATCAACAATAAGAGTGAAAATGGCATCCGGCGTCGCTGCATCTGCGGTAGCGGGAGGGCACCATGGTGGCTGCTGCCAGGTCCGCCACCCGTGTCTCTAGTTACTGGAGTTGGGAGAGAGCAGCTGCCATTCAGAGACAAACAACTTCCTTTGCTGTGAATTCATTTTCATCGCGCAACTTTCAGCTTTTAATTTCATTTCCCAAGCAGATTGCTCCCCTGGGAAGGCAATGCTCAATTAACCAATATCAATATTCTGATCAGCTTGACAGGTTTATTTCTCTTTGGGAATCATTCGGTCCCGTCATAAAGGGTAGTGCAGTGTTGCATTGTCTCTCTCGTTCCCTCAAGTTGGTCTCAGTGCCTGATTCACTTAGGAGGTAAACGTTTACAAGCTGAGCATCCAGTGGCCTACATTGGCTGTTACGTACCTCGACCTCCGTGGCGCCGTCGTGTGTTGCTTTGCGCGAATGCACATTGCCTGCGTTTTCTTACTTTCACCCAGTGATATCAACTAATCTACATGTGAGATGCCAAGTTACACAGATGAGTTGGAAATCACTGACAGAAAGCAGGAAGAAGAGAGAAGGGTCACAAAAGGCAGAGAAGGTAAAACATTTAATAGTTTATTAAAATGTGACAACTGGTACCTCAATTTTTGCATGATGGAAATAATTCTTGCTGCTGGGGAGATAGCTCCAGCAGCTTAAGCTACTGCCTGGCAAGCGCAAGATCCTGAGTTTGATCTCTGGTACAAAAAAAAAAAATAATTCTTGGTCTCATAGGATTTATTGTTCATTTTTTTCTAAGAACTGGCAAATTCTTGCACCTGAAAAACTGAGAGATGGTTTTGGTCATTTATTCCTAGATACCCTGCTTAGTCCCAAACAGATTGTGATTAATTGGCATTGTATTATCTCCTATGTGAATATTCATAAGTAGAGATAAATAAGTGATTTTAGTAACATGATATAAAAAACTTCAAGACTAAAGAAAGAAAAACAAACTGCCTTGAAAACTAAGAGAGGCAGATGCACAGCAGAAAATTTTATTCAATGAGCAAAAATATTTTTGAGCACTAACAAGTGTTAGGCATAGTTTCAGACACTTTGTGTATCAGTGGCTAGCTAATGGCTTCATTTTCTCTTAGGACTTAATTCTAGAAAGAAGATACAGGCAGCAAAAATCAGATGCTACAATGAAGTAGATCATGAGACATTTTAGGCTACAGAAAAGGCTACCCTACAGCAAGCGAAGTAGAGGTGAAGTGTAAAATAGGGGTGAGTGAGTTCAGATTTTAAAATGGGCTGGTAGGAGAGAGGGCATGTTGAGAAGATAAGATTAGAGTGAAAACTTAAAGGGGTGAGGGAGTGAGCCATTTCAACATCTGGAGGCCCATTACACGAGGTAGAGAGTCACTGTACAATCCTATATAGCTGAGATTAATGAGTGTTTTGTTTAAAACAACAACCCCCAGAAACATTGTTATGAAAGATCTTGTAAGGACTGACACATCCAGTGAAAAGTTTAGGAAGCAACTCAGCAGGGGACCAGGGTCCTCACTTTGTAAACACATGGAGCCTGTGCAAGAGGTGGGCCCTGGAGACTGTGAGCATAAAAGCTTTGCCCCCCTGGGGGCTGGGAGTGAAGGCTGCAAATGATATCAGCAAGGGAAAGAGGCTTGCTAGCCCCTCCCTCATTTTTGCCTTTGCTTCTCTTGCTGTCTTCTGCCTGCTTGAGTTGCTGCCCCAGTACTAAGCCACCCTTGGAGCCAGCTGATTATAGACTAAAACCTCCACCAATTATGGGCTAACTAAACCTTTCCTTCCTTAATTTTGCTTTGGATATTTTGTCCCTGCTACAAGAGAGGAGTAACCAAGACAGTCTTCAAATCCTTTCTGTGCTGCCCCAAAGGGCAAGGGTGTATGCATGAGTACACTTATCTACCTAGCTAGTGAAGAGTTTTGACTGCACGCGGGAGCTAAACAGAGAATGTGCTTATGTGTTGCTGGGTAGAGTGAGAAAGCCGGTGAGTGGGAGAAGGGGTCACTCTTGGTGGACTTATTAATTAGTACTTTGCCTTCTATCTCAAGCAGGGTGAAACTAATTCAAGTACAGTTGTGTTGCCAAGACCATTCTGATAGAAAAAAATTTGATGGATTTGTAAGAGATGGCACTTGAGGGAGCCAGAAAGAAGATGGTATAATTATGTTAGTTGAGGTGGCCACAGGTGACCGAGAGTCACAAGAGTGAGATGCCAGATGATGTCATTTCATGGCCTGAGATAAGACAGAGGCGGGACCCAGGGTGGGGTGACCAGACCCTAAGATAAGGGCAGCTCTGCCACATACTTTTTTGGTGTGGGCTGGGAGCTCAGATTCTTTGGGTCTAGAATTGGGAAGCAACATTTGGCTGACCTATTTCACAGAGCTTTTGTGGGAATCAAATGAGGCTAAGAGTGGAAACTATTGTTGCATTTAAGTAATCAAATGCAATACAAGCAGCAATATTATTTTCAAAGCTTTTATGCTCATCAAATAGCTGATATAGCAGTTGACTCCTTTGGTTTTCTTTTTTGTTTTTTTTGGAACTCGGCCAGGCAGGTATTTGTGTAGCTGAGCGATATGATATCCCCAGCCCACTTGACTGCTTTGAATCCATACCTGCAAATAATCTGTGTGTTCGAGACCAAAGTGATCCCAGTTCCAGTGGCTTTCTATCCTGGTTTCTCCTATAAAGGCTGCAAAGGGCAAACATGGTGGGATAAGGTGTAGAAGAAAATCTGGCCCCCTGGTATAGGTTAACAAATAGCAGTGGAAGAAAAATCTATCCTCCACCTCTCAATGTGGAAAAGAACTAAGAGAGCACCTTTGGACTCTTGTTTGTGGAAAATCTTTCACCATTTGCTGCCAGGTTTTAATTTTATGTGGCTCAGGAGAAGACAGAGACCAGTAGGCTAGACTCCCAAGTGCCCCAACCCTCCCCTTCTGGGCCCTTATCATTGTTCCCCACAGGCCCTTAGTGGTGAGTTTGGCCAGCAGATCCCAGCCACAGGCTTGCTTTTCTCTTCCACTGCTGAGTTTCCTGAACCCCCATAATTCTCCAGTCAGGCCTTCCCATGCCATGCTGTATCTGACAAATCTAATCTCTTGAGCAAGCAGGTTATTTTGCTGCAAAACCTCAAAAAATAGGGGAGGAACATTTCCTTGTGGCTTGAAATTTTAAGCTACTTTGAGTCTAAGCTCACAGACTATCTCTATGATTTTCTTCCAGGCGGCCTGAGGGCAAAAAAGGAGGGCTTGCCACCTCTTATTGAATACCCCCCCTTTCTTGCTTCAGTCAGATCCTGCAGAAAACAGTTCCTTCAGCTTCTATCAGCTTAGACCTGGCATAGACCTGGGGTGTGTGAGAGGATGCAGGTTGTTATTCAGTGCCTCTGGCATATCATGTTAAGATGAAAAACACAATTTTGCTACTTAAAGGAGAACTGTCAGTCCAAGGTCATTGTTCCCCACAGGCCATAGTACCAGCCACACGACAAATCCCCCTTCTGGGTGTGGGACAGGCGCCTGGTTAGTGTCTCCATTTGGGAGAAGCAGAGAGAACAGCATTTCCTCCAAATACCAGATCAATCACTTAGGGGCAATTCATCTTCTACTAAAATGATCTCAAGTTCAAGACTAACACGACCACAACTGCATTTTTAGGGTTGAGTTACCCACACACAACTCGGCACCGCACTTCAGGCCAGGTCACAGCTGTGTAATAGGCCTCAAACTTGGCAGTCTTGTGTTCTCTGTCTTTTCCATGCCCAACCCACACTGAATTACATGCTGACCAAGGCCCCCCCAGAGTCACATGGAATGAGAATTTGGATCTCAACATCCCAATTTTCAGCCCCAAATGGAGGCCTCCATAGGCCAACAGAGTCTTTCCATTTCACTTCCAAAGGACTGCCACACTCTTTCCAGAGCTGTGTGCAGGATTACGGCTCCATTTCCTGCTCATGGCCCAGGTTACGTTCGTGTAGAGAGAATGTATCCAGATGGCCTTGAGACTGTAGAGTCACCCAGAATTCAAGAACAACGTGAGATTCAGTTGCTTACAGAATAAACTTGAATTGTAAGGAATACAGAAGGAAATCAATCATGGGGAAAGAGAAAAAAAGAAGTAAATAAAATTTGGTCCTTGTTTCCTCTCTTTTCAAAATCAATTTTACCAAATTGTTAATTATCCTTGAAAGGACGTAAAGTGTAGTAAAAGAGGAAGTTGATGTTGGCGTTTTGGATATCCTGGCATCTGTCATGTGTAGTCTCTGCGACATCCAAGATGACACAGACTGACATATTGCTCCAGGCACATGCTCTACATTACCATTGTATTTATGTAACTGATCCATTCCTGATGCATAAATCTTTGACCTCAGGGTACTGTGGAAGTAAAATATCAGTCGCAGTGTTCAAAATGTTCTTCTTTATGTAGGTAGACATGAGATTCCCCTATTCGGCTGTGTTCCTAGGTGCTCAGTTTGCCAATCTAATATTCAAGCCAACTACTGCTCTGAAAAGGAGGATGGTGTGTTTCCCTGATTCCATTTTTAGCATTGTATTTGTATTAGCACTCCACCTTGGGATAGTTTCCACAGCCAGGTACACAGCAATGCTGGGCATGGTGTTTGGGGAAAAAAAAAAAAAACAACCTGAGATATTTATGCTATTCTTAAGGATTCCACTTTACCAACAGTCCTTCTAGAAAAACTGATAATAATGTACTATGGACTCCTTTGTGATAATTTCTTAAGGACATGTTCATTCAAACCTTTGACCAAAGTAATGAACAAGAAGACATACAGGTGTGCACCCTTTGATAGCTCAGCTGGTAGAGTGGAGGACTGCAGAAGACATAGAGGCCAAAGGTCTGTGATGTTCACTATAGAAGTTCTTCTAACTTCTACCTAAACTTGTAAATCATCTATACAGAGTCTGCCAAAAAATGTATACATACATCAGGAGAAGAAAGCCTTATATAAATATTTTAATACTAAGTTTACTGAGACATTGTGAGATTAGCCCAAGTTACGTGTGGCCCCACAATTATAAGGGGTGCTTACAGTCGTGGCCATGAGCTTCCAGACATGTGTTAGTACTGCGAGCTGCCGCCTGGGTGACCTTGGTCACTGGGATGGCTGCACACACATTTTCAATGTCTTCTCTAAGGGCAGGCAGTGTGGTGGGTTTTCTGGGATATACAACATCCTGTAGTGTCCCCCATATGAGGGTAACACGATCTGTTTAAAAAATTCATACTATTTTTCTTTTCCTGAATTTTGTATACTTTTTGTTTATAATATGCATTTATATAAGCCATATAATATTCTTTTTCTTTTTTTTTGTGGTACTGAGAATCAAACTTAAGACCTTGAACTTGCCAAGCAGGCACTTAGGCTGCTAAGCTGTCTCCCCAGCCCCCATAATATGATATTCTTAACCAAAAAATTAAACATGAATTTACCAAGACTCGGAAACTGGAATAAATGAGGAAAGCATTGTCTCAACCTGCAAAGAACTGATGAGAGAGAAAGAGAGAGAAGGGAAGAGAGACAGAGAGAAGTGTGTGTGTGTGTGTGTGTGTGTGTGTGTGTGTGTAAGGAACGCAGGTTGGGGATAGGAGGAGGTAGAAGAAGAATCAGTAAGAAGGGGTTTGTAGGAATATATAAATATTTACAGGTAAATGGATGCAACTCGAGACCACTGTACTCATAGGTGAAGTAAGTCAGCCCCATAAGTGTAAGCATTAGATTGTCTCGCTAGTGTGAAAAACTGAACCAGAAGATAGAATCTGAAATGTACAATAGACATTGTGAATTGGTAAAAGGCGAAAGATTTATGCGATCTGAAGAGAAACCAGAGTATGACATTGTGAACTGGGAAAAATATTCAAAAGAAAAGAAACTGTGATGCGAGAAAGAGGAAAAGAAGAAAAGGAAAAAGAAAAAAAAACTACATAGTTGAAGTAGTTATACACCAGCTTCTCTTAGTTTCTTTAAAAGAATGCTTTGCACTAATATCATTTAGAGAAGATGCGATGCCTATATCCTGTACTTCATTAGCTACTAGAAATGCAATAATAAGAGACGTAGCAACTATTATAACTTGCCTAACCTGCTTGAAGCTACTTTTATTGTTTCTCTTCTCTCTTTAAAATAATAACAAAGGAATATGTAAATAATCACAGTTCAAAACTTATTAAGGAAAGTTTACCAAAGAAGTGTAAAGTGCCTCAGGGTTCAAAAGAGGGCAAGAGTAAATGGCACTGAGGAAGCTGGGGACTGCTCCATGACACCGCATCTCCCTCCCTTCCCAGATCTCTTCTGCCCATGGTTCTCCTGTCTCTACTCCATGTAAGTGTGTCCTACTAGGGTTCTGACTATCAGTTTGTTCCTGTCTTTCCATTCCTAGCTGGAGCCACCTGCAAAAGTCCTGGCTCTTTGCCACCTCAGTACCTTGAGGAGGGATCTCTATTTCCTCACCTGAGATGATCCTTAGAAGTTCAAGCATGTCATTCATTATACTGAAAAACTACACATTTTTCTCTCAGATTATGCACCTCACCCCTTTCCCACTTCTCTTATCATCTTACCTCATCTTGCATTTAGCAAACTTTTGTTCTCATATTCTCATTCTGTCCCTTGGTCTCTCACAATTGTCTACTATCTTCTCTCTTATTTTGGCTTTAGCACCCTTCTTCTAGCCTAGAATTTCTGGTCTCCCTGTGAGAAAGCATTGGCTGTTGCTTCCCAGGTAGACTTCTTTGACAGGCTGCCATTGAACGTTTTGTCAACCTCATGTTGCCTCCTTTCCATAAGGGCCCATTGGTCCACTTCCAGTTGTTTTTTCATCTCCTGTAGACTCTCTAAAGCATCTCCATGTCTGCTCTTCCACATATTTATTCCTCAGCATTCTCAGCATCATTCTTAGCAAATGACCTCACTTAATTCATTGAAATGTATAGACCAAAGCTTTTCAGTAGCTTCTGATGATATGTATTTTTTTTTAATGTATTTCGCACAGAGTCTACACAGTCTCAGCACACAGATTGAACATGTAATGATTCTCCTGTTTTGAACCACCCAAGTGCTGGGATTATAGTCATGCACCACCACACCCAGTCTCAATCGCCTTCTCATTGTGCCACACAGGTGGGGCTGGCAGGGCCCGGACCCTGAGTCTGCCTGAGCAGACTTTAGTCCACTAAGCTATCTGGCCCTTCTGGGATATTTATACCAATCAATACCTTAGCCAATAGGCACATATGGCTGTTAAAGACTTCACCTGTAACTTCTGAGACTAAGGTACTATATTACCATTTTGTTCAACTTTAATTAATTAAAATTTAAATTGTTTAATTGGTCTAAAAAATGCCACCCAGCAGAAATTTGCCTCATGTGTAATTTCAGATATTCTGGCAGTTATGTTAAACAGTGAAAAGAAATAGGAAAATTAATTTTATATAATTAATGTTATTTTATATAATTCACATATTTAACTCAGTATATTAAAATATCATTTCTATATGTAGTACACGTAAAAGTTGATGAGGTTTGTTTTTGTCATGCTAAGCTTTGCATACCTGGTATATATTCCATGTCTCTAGAACATCTCAAGTCAGACACAAGATGTTTCATGGGAAACACTACATTTGTTCTCAAATCTCCCAAAATGTACAGTTGAAAATATCAATGTATTAAGTAGCATATGTAAAGTTTCCCACTTACCAGATCAAGTAGCAGTTTTTAAATTTTAATTTCAGTTAAATAAAATTAAATAAGATTTAAAAACTTACGACTCACTCACTTTGGCCACATTTGGGTGCCAAGTGGCCACGTGTGGCTGCCACAGTGGAAAGTGCATCAGATCTAATGCTTTCTCCAGCCTCCAGCCTCTCACTGTCTTCACACCTGCTCTTTCCTGTACGAAGCTGTCTAAGGAAGTCACTGTTTCCTAACTAACCCTCACTGCCAACCTCAAGCCCTTGTTTATCACCCTGCCCCCTTTTAGTCTTGTCATTGGTCTCTTCCTGTCTTGACTCCTTGCTTTTTCTGTTGCAGTGGTTCTGCAAGCCAGTAGTCCCAGCATCACTCGGCAATGTGTTAAGAGTTGTGATCCTTGGACCAGCTCCAGATCCACTGAATCAGAAATTCTGATTTAATAAGTTCTCTGCATGACCCTGAGGCCTGCTAATTGTAGAACCACTGGCTAATAGAAAATACACATGAAAGACAGATAAACACTACTCAAATGTTTACTTCTGTATGGAGTAGGGTGGGGGTCAAGGTGGATGAAGAGAAGATAGAAGTGAGGGTTACATTACGATGGTTTTCAATGATTGAAAAGTTCAATTTAAGAGGCTGAGGAGATAGCTCAGTGGAATAAGTGCTTGCCTGGTAAGTACATGGTTCTGAGTTCAATCCCTGATACAAAAAAAAAAAAAAAAAAAATCAAATATAAAAGTTCAATTTAAGATGGGCATGGTAGTACAAAAAGTAATTCCAAGATTCTGGGAGTCTGAGACAGAAACATACCTACCATGTTCATGCCCAGCCTGGGAAATTTAGAAAGACTCAAAATTGAAAAAACAAAAATGTCTGGAATTTGTAGGTCAGTGTGAAAGCCCTCAGTTCAATCCCCAGTACAAAAAAAAGTTTCATTCAAACTCATTTGGAATACACAGATGGCCTCTTTGTCACTTGCTTTGTTTGATTTGGTCTTTGGGGCTCAGATCTCAGTAAAACTTAAAACTAAGTGTTCCTATAAAGTTCATAATTTGCTGTTTTTTAAGATATTGAAAGTTGCAAAATCACCCCTTTGATCAACTTAAAACACCCCCAATCTTCTGTCATTAAAAGTGGGGGGGGGCAACCAGATAGCTCAGTGGACTAAAGCGCCTGCTTGGGCAAGAGCTAGGGGACCAGGGTTCAATCCCTATGCTGTGCTGGCCCCACCGACGGGGCATGCTGACACAGAGATTGAGACTGGGTGTGGTGGCGCATCCCTGTAATCCCAGCGCCTGGGAGGCTCAAAACAGGTGGATCACTGCAAGTCCAATCTGTATAGTGAGACCCTGTAAACCCTGTACTAAATACATTAAAAAAAAGAAAAAAAAAAACTACACAAAATACAAGTTGCTGTCATTTCCTCCCCAGTCACCTCAATGCTTTTCTTATTCTTTAGATGAAGAGTTTATTACTAGCAATTTAAGAAATGATATTACTATTAAATGTTAGGTTAAACTCTTTTTTAACACATTCCTGTTAATTTTGACAATACTAAAGCAAATGTAGGCCTCAGATCTTTTTGTGGGCTTCAAACACTTCTTCTTTTAATATTCAAAATGCATACAACATGCAAAATTTCTGCAAAGGGTCGACAAAAACTGCTTTTGACCTGGAAGTGAAATAGATCCTCACTGCATGAGGAAACAATACATTCTTAAAAATAGATCATTTAGGGTAGATCATTCCCTAAGAAGATCATGCTACCTGTAGGATGTTGCCAGTTTACTCAGAGGAGGGGAAGCCCTAAAACCAATAAGGAAGCGCTGATGGAGACTGACGCCCAAACCACACCAAAAATGGAAACCTCGTGTGGAAGGGGGCCCAGAAGCTTCCCTTGCCTGGAGTACCCTAGAAAAAGTGAGGGGAAGCCAGCAGACCAAACAAAGGACTGAATACTTACCTCGGCCTGGAAGGCAACTTTCCAAACACTGCTTCCCTTGATCTTTTGGGGCCAGATGATAAAATGGTTTGTGGGCTCCGGCCGGTGCCACAGGGATGAGAAGCTGACCGGACACACCCTCTCTACTCCTCTCAGAGGGCGGCTTTGTTCTTCCAGCCTGGGGCTTGTGTTCTGTGGGAGGTCAGGACAGTTTTGTTATGGAGTAGACATATCAGTTTCAGTGACAATCCTCTTCTTCCTTCTGAAAAAAAGTTATTTCTCAGGATTTCCTCCCTTGCTCTAGCGCTGTGAGCTTTAAAGGGAAAGGAAAAAAAAAAGAGTTAGGTAAGTAAGGGGACAGGAATGTGCCAACCGAAAGGCTCAGCGATGGTGGAGCGCCCCCCGGGATTTGTTTCTCAAACTGTGCAGGTAGAGAAACATGTTCCCTCGGTGTTCACGAAAAATGTTAACACAGGTTACTGCATAGAGTCCTGAGATGAAAGATGTAACAAATATCTTGGTTTGGGGGCAGGGAGAAAGGCTATTAACGTATTCTTCCAAATGCAGCAACACACAGAACTAATGAAGCCAACCAGTCTGAGACGGATGGAAAAGTTTCAAAAAAGAAAAAAGAAAGGAAGAAAGAAAAAAAAAAAAAAACTTCATGGAAAAGGCCCCTGGGTAAACGATGTCATTTCCAATTTCTCCAGTTTCCATGATTTAGAGCAGACCCCGGATCTGAAATTCACACCAGCTCTTTGTGCGTTGGGGTCCCGGCAGCGAGGGCCCAGGCCGAGGGAACTGGGACATGGGCTTCCTATATGGTTTCACCAGCACTGCCCTGCTTTGTCTCATGTTTAAAATAATTTGCCAGGTAAAAATAAACTTCTCAGAATCACAGAGTGAAAAATGTACTTAACAATTCAATCCCTGTGAGTTTGGGATTGACAGAGAAAGTGCAGCCAGGGCTAATTAAATTACCCGTGGATTTGATGGGTGCTTTCACTGGCAAGTTTATTAATTCACATCATTATCATTGTTATTATTGCTGCGACTGGTAAATTAGGCTTTTTATGAGAGAGCAAAGTGTGCGGGCTGGTAGCTTGTAGTTATGTCCACCTCAGCGTTTGTTTTCTCTCCTGAGAACCATTCTTAGAAAGCAAACCTCACTTGTTCTAAGTTCCATACCCCCGTGCAGTATGTTCTGAGTTATTTTGATTTGCAATTCTTTGGTGATAACTAACATCTACAGAAGGTTTTTGTTTTTCTTCTGCTTTTGCTCGTAATTTTCTTAATAGGAATACATATGCTTGGTGACGTGAGGCCCTTGCAGGGCAATTTTATCATTTAGCTGATTTGGAAAACATACACTCCTACGTGCAAAGTAAGTGGATCCAGAATTGCTCTTTGTCTGTCAAGGACAGTTGACAGTCTATGTAGAAGAGTTCTGTTCAGTCAAATTAGACCTATATTATGAAACATCAGTTGTCAGCTGTACATATGTTCATTTGTTTGATAATTTGGGACAAGTTCAAGAAGTGACTGAAACAGAAAAGCTTAGCTATTAAGTACACTATGCAAGCCTTCTTGAGTCAGGAAGAGCCTACTGAATTTCAGATGCTTTAAGGTGCTTCCTCAAGTATCTGGGATCCAACAGTTTGGACTTGTGGGTCTTGCTACTCAGAAAGTGGTTCCTCAGGGACTTCTAGAAATGCAGGCTCGCAGACCCCTCACAAACCTGCTGAGTTAGTGTAGGTGTTAATAATGTGCTCCCATATGCATGCTGAAGTTTGAGGGACTGCTTGGGGGTGGAGGCCCACAATCAGCCTCCAGGTACCTTGCATTTCCTACTCCAGACCTTGAAATGTGTAGTAAGAGAAAGACTTCAGAAATTATACTGTAAATTACATTCCCATGGTGAAATTGGAAGCAATTTATTTAATATTTATGTCAAAAAGTTAAATAGGCCATATGAAACATATTGCCCAGTTATTTTATCAGGCACTCCATACTGGTTTGGAAGGAAGAAACAAATGTATTGAATGGTCTGCCCTCATCCCTTATGATGTGGTCAGTGCTGGATAGTGAGGAATGGCTTCTGGATAGATCAGTCTAGAGAGCTCCCGCCCCAATTTCTTTTATACAACAAAAGGAAATAAAGAAATAGAAAAAGAAATGAGAAAGCATATAAAACAAAACATTTTATTCAAAATGTACATTTGTAAGGTAAACAAAATGCCAATTTGGAATCTTACCTTCTTTCCTGCTGTGAGGCCTCCTTGAATTTTATACTACGCTAAACGTAGCTTCTGTCATTGATAATGCACTGGTGTAATTGCTGGATGGATAAAGGGTACAAAGTATTTCTGTACTTGATAATGACATGTCTTTCTAAATTTTATCTCAAATTAAAAATCAGTTATCTTTCCCTCACTCATAAAATATTTATGCAAAATAATCAGGCCTTTTAATGAGGCAACAATGTTTGTGTTAGGAATAAGATGCAAGTACTTATTCTACTTCAGTTCTTGACCAAAAAAGAAAGAGAAATTGAAGTTCTTGGCTGGCGAGATAGCTCAGTGGACTAAGCACGTGCTTAGTTCATGCCCGGGTCCCGCATGCCACACTGGGCCTGTCCCTAGGGTGTGCTGACCTGGCCACGGAGTCCATGTCTGGTGACCCACAACTCTAATCCCAGCCCTGAGGATGCTGAAAACAGGAGGATCACCATGAGTCTGAGCTGCGTAGTGAGACCTCATACCAAATACATTTAAAAAAAAACAAAAACAAAGAAAAGAAATTGAAGTTCTTGGAGTAATGTTCTCCTTTCAAATGATTTTGAGCACAGAAACATGATGTTTCTAAAGAGGGCCATCATTTCACAAAAATAGTTTTCCAACCATTTTACAGATACAAATCCACACTTTGAATGTAAACATTTCCTTGGTGAGGTGTGTAGGGAGAACTTTCACTGTGACACTAACATGGTCTCAGTCACCACAGAGGAGCTCCGGGAATCCCTAACTCTGACATTAACATCGTTGTTCTACTTCCTTCCCAAAATACTCAGCCAAGGATGGTACCTAAGTCATGCACAAATTCTCAGGTGATATTTATGGCTATCTGAGGATGTCACAATTTAGTGTTGGTTTGGGATGGTGGCTCTTCATGACTTTAGTACCGTACAAGTATAGACTGGAAAGGAGGGAAGGCTGAGATTCCTATGGTGTTGTCCTCAAGTGCTGAGGAAAGGTGAGTCTGTGAGAAAAAGTCTGACCCTGGTAGGGTAGTGTGGTGACAGTGCAGGGGGTGTCAGGGAAGGAACTCAGAAGAACTTGAGGGATGGAGGGAAAGTTGGGTGAGGGGTTACGGTTGGGGTTGGAGAAGGCCATTGCAGGGAACAGTGTCTGCTGCTAGGAGGGCCGCTCCTCATACACTGAGGGCATGGCCCTTAGGAGGACACATCTGGAGAACCTGGGAGCTGCAGTCAGTTTTAGGGAAGCCTGTGGCTGCCATCATCCTGGCCCAAGGTGGCCTTGGGAGTCTGCTGGAGAAGGCTTGTGGACCATGTCCTGATTTGGGCCTTGTGGGAACAAAATGGAATGCAAGTTCTGGAAGTCTGCTTTGAAATCATATAATATATCTTTCTTTTATCAGGGTCCTACTAAGGGAAAAAGAAATTCCAATGATGCCTTATTCCCAGTGACTCTTTTTCTTTAGTTGCTAAAGGCCAGAAAATATTTCATCGTGGCAGGTCTAAGCAGGCAGCAACCTCTCCAGTTTCCCTAGAACTTCTGATAGTCTGGAACATTTTCTGCCCATTACATGGCCTATAAATGCCTAGAATATAGTCTGAAAAACTAAGGCATAACAAGACTGGGAAAAAGCAATAAGAAGAGTTCATGCTATGTAAAATTAAGAGAACAATTCATGTGGGGGTAGAGTGGGTTAAAAGAGATTTCTAGTTCTGCTAAGTTGGACAGGGGCTTAACATGATACTCGCAGGAGGAAGAGGAAAAAGAATGTTTATTACCCCACAATTTGCTAATTGGAGCTCTGTTAGAGACCTGCACTGTGAGAAGCTCTCCTGAATCTGTACCGTAGAATTTAGCTAGAGGGGGTAGAGAGAGTACCTATCTTCCTGACATGTTGGTATTTCAGAATTAAGAGAGATATTGGAGATATTATTGTGCATAAAACAGCCATAAGGGGTAGAACAGTGAATAAATACATGAAAGCATTTTGAAAATTATTAATGTAGAGATCTATTTGAAAATTCATCCTCTGATAGGAAAAAGTTGAGAGAAGATTCTTTGTATGAGATCCAAACTAATAATGGTATTGTGTTGAAAGTTCATGATAATGGTTATATGTCTAACAATTTTTAAAGAAGAACTTCCTGAGATGAGAATACATGACAAGGCTCAGAGCATGTAGATTTTTAGTGTTAAAGAAATTTTAGCATCATTTCTGTCACTCCTGAAAGTTAACATGGCATTTCAATCTTTCTGAGAAGGTCTTATGTACTTTCTGTGTCATAGTAATCAAGTCCCTGTCTTATAACCTTGGAACTGTATCACTATGAAGTGTTTTTATGGATCTCGTTTTTTTAAATGACATCATCTGTTCTGTGAAGACTTTCATAAACCTAGGAAAGTAGTCCACCTTTTCTGGAATGGCCTCTTCTTGGTTGTCTTCTGGAGACTGTATTTTATTTCATTTTATCTTACTTTGATTTTTTTTTTGTTTTGGTTTGGTTTTTTGAGGCAGGGAATCACTGTATAATTCAGACTGGTGTTCAACTCACTGCGCAGCCCAGGCTGGCCTTGAACTTGTGGCAGCCCTCTGCCTGTGCCTCCTGAGTGCTGGGATTACAGTCACGCACCAACATGTTCAGCCTTGAGACATTGTACATTATTTTTTCTTTGTCTCTGTATTAGATTTTGAGAATAGTGACATTAATATCTATCTTTAAAGCTTGATATGATATAGCATATTGGATGTAGGAGTTGATATTGCCAAATCAAAACAGACTAAAGCAGGGGGCTAAAGTATAGTTCATGGGGCTGGGAAGATAACATAGTAGAAAAAGGGCCTGAGTTCAATCCCTAGTTCCACCAAAAATAAAAAAAGTATAATTCATTTATATGCTTAAATCTCCAGGATGAATGAAAACTTTTACTTATATTTATTTTTTTCCAAATTAACCTTTTACACTGTAAAGTTAGTATAAGTAAAATATAAAAATACATATTAGAAAAAACTTCCACTTTGTAACCGCAACTATTTTGGTGGAAATAACCAACACTCAGTGTTGTCCAAGACCCCCTAGTGACATTTGAGGCTGTCTTTATGAGAACATTACGACATACAATAAATATCCACATTACTGTGAGGGTTTGAGTATCTCCGCTTAGCTTTTCTTTGCTAATCCTTTGGATTAAATATTTCCTAACCTTTATTACATGTTGTGTGTTCCTTGTTGACATTGCTGGCTGCTACATTGATAAAAGGGCCGTCCTGTTGTATTTCTTGCACCTGCAAGGCTTCCTTCTGTAGCATGCTCAGACAGGGTGCAGTGCATGCATCTGCGGTACAAGTGAACTGACAGAACTTGTTTATAAACCTACCAAAGAGCTAAATGAAGCAAACTGCATTATCTTACTTGCTAATTGCACTTCATTTCAACCGGAAGCTTATTACAGACACAGCCTGGAAAAAAAATTCTGACTTTTTAACTTTGTTTACATCTACTTCTGTTTTTTCCTCAGCTCCTAGAACATGTTCTTTTCCATAAAACTCAGAAGGAAGATAAAATGTTAGCTGGAGTGGACTGTGTTAGCATAGTTTAATATCCCCTTGTGTTTGCTAATAGAAGCTATTTACTTCAACATTACAAGTTGTTATTTTGGCTCCTTCAAAATTAAAACAAAACCAAACAAAATGAAACACACCATATCTTTCCTTGGTTTTTAATGTACTGTTTCCTGAGAGGAGGTCATGTCTTCCAGATGCAACCCGTGAACTGTAGGGCAAAAGATGCAACACTCCAACCCACACTTAGCAGGACAGCCATTGGCTCGTAAATTCCAAAATGCTGAGCTTCTTTTCCATCAAAATCAAATGCTGCCCAGCATGTCACTAACTGCCAGCTCTGTGTGTGGTCAGGGATGGCAGGACCTGCGCTGGACTCAGCTCCACTGCCAGTTGAGCCTTCTCACCTACCTTTCCCATAAAAAGGCACTTAGTCTTTTGAAGTTTTATTTAGGTTTTGGTTTTGTCTCTTTGAGATGGAGTTTTACCAAGCAGTTCACGTTGGCCTTGAACTTATTATATAGCCCTGGATGGCCTCAAACTCACAGTGATGCTGCTACCTCAGCCTCTCAAGTGCTGGGATACAGGAGAGCATAAAAGGCTGTTGGTTTGTTCCTCCCACCAACCCATCAGTGCCTAGTAAAGACAATCAGTACTTGCCAGTACTGCACCATGCCACACAGCGACCCTGAATCTATTGGCTATACAGGTCACAGCACTATACTTTTTGACTAAAGAATTAGGCTTTCCTACCTTTTTGTATTAAAGTCACTTTTTCCTTAGCACCTTCGTTCTACCACACCTACAGACTCAAATCCAAGAAGCTTTTCCTTATGTCAGCTATAGGCACTGGTTGTCTGCACACTGACAGTGACATTTTTGTTCTCTTCACTGACCTCCCTACAAAGAATTTTCAAAATCTCTGGGGTCCTCTGGGATCCCTCAAACCTCTGAGGAGTTATGGGGTAAAATTATTTTCATAAAAATATTGAGTGTTATCTGGCTTTTTTGTTGTGTTGACATTTAAATTGAGGGGTAAAAAGCACTGTTGAGTTAATAAGGGCTAGAACCTAGAGTCATTGTGTGTTCACTGGGGAGAAAGCCAGGATCACGGAAGGATGCCTCTGGTGGAGCAATATTCATATTAGTTTGTATAAATCTCAACTCTTGAAGTCACAAAGTGGGAAGTATGAATGAAGCCTTCGCTGCTTATTAAAGTAAGCATTACATACATACATAATATGTATGTATATACATACATAATATGTATGTATATAATGCAGATATTTGAGGTGAGAGCTGGCCTGTTTTTTTTTTTTTTCATTGAAAACCATTTTTTTTTTAATTCAAAAAAGGACTGACAAACTATGGCTATTCCAGCTTCAGTATGTGGCAGACATTCTATGAACAATGAACAAAGTGAACTTGTTGCTTCAAGGGAAACAACTGAGAGTATTAGTTGCCAATGATAAAAATGAAATTATCAAGCAAAAATTAGAATTTTGGAAAACTTCTCTCTGCCACTGTGAACTTGATGGTTTTTCAGTATTTAAAGGCTTTTTGGTAAGGCTGGTTGGTATTAATGAATGGGATTTTTGATTATGTTATGAAATTAATGAATGGGATTTTTGATTGTGTTATGAAATGTGTTAACTTTAGGCAAGTGTATGTTACTTTAGGACAACATTTTCCAAATGACCAATGTGTGATGTTACTAATTCAGGAATAAATAGGGTCTGTCCAAAATGCAAAAGAGAACAGTTAATTGTAATGTATTTGTATGAAGAGCCAGGACAATTTATGGATATAGCTTCAGACTTCATTTACCATTATTCTTTAAGAAACTGTACTTGTTGAGTTTTGGTGTAATATCAAAGAACGATCACAATTATCAGAAAGCCTATGAAAACATTCTCTTCTTGTCCAACTATGTACCTGTGTAAGACTGGATTTCCTTCACATATTTTAATCATAATACTATAATAAATTAAAGCACATATAAGAAGATCCAATTATTTTTAGCCAGACTTTGAAGACATTTGCAAAAATAAACATTGCTTTCACTGTTTTTAAGAGTTATTTTCCATTAAAATGCATTTATCATTGAAATGTGTTCATTGTTAATAGTAAATAAGTAAGTTTAAAATCTCTCTTAATTTCTAATGTGCTAAGTACTAACAGATACAACTCATGTAAATAAAAAGTTCTTCAGGGCTAACAAGAATGTTTAAAGTACAAACAGGTCTTAAGACTGAAGAATTTGAGGATTTCTGTTCTATAAAATGCCATAGTTTGTATAGAAACATCCTAGTGACTATTATCTAACTTATGTTTTCAATTCATAACTGCACATGTTTTGTGTTTGTATATATGGAAGAAAAAGGTAAATTTCAAAAATTTCATATACCCTAATAAACAAAATGTATAAATTCAAATTTCTTAAGTCTTGGGTTATATTACCCAGAAACATCTGTCCTAAACCATTAAATCTTTTAGTACACTAAAGCTAATCATTCTATAAATAGAAATGATTAGGAAAAGCAGATAGAGCTACCTTTAGGTTTTTATTCCATTTTAATGATATAAAATGTCCTTTTTGTCATATTTGTATTTGCATCTAATTTAAATAATTTTGTTTTTGAATATAGGTCTTTATCTTGGTCTTAACCATCCAGCAGAAAAGTACAAAAATAAGGTATAAAAAGTAAAGCCATATTAATAAGCTGAGCTGTAAAAGGCTCAACTCAACAACTTCTGACATTGCCCTTCCTATGGATAACCCACTACTATTATCCAGCACAAGACTGCTAGAAGACAGGAATGGAGCCTGCTTGGGAGGAGGCATGGCAGAAGTCCTTTGGGTTTAGTTTTGTGTACAATCCTTGGGTTCTGGGTGACAGAGATGTTTAGATTTCTCAAAACACATAAACTAGTACTCTTAAAATTTGTTTATTCATTATAATTAAAATTTGCTTTCAGTTGAGGACTATAAAAAGTTTTGAATACTAATATGCATGCTGAAATGTATCAAAATGATGAATTTGTGGATCAACTCATCATTTTGAGAAGTATGTGATATTGTATGATATATGATAAAGAAATTTTAAAAATGTTACAAGAGGAGCTAGTAAATGAGTGCTCACAGTAGAATCTTTTCAATGTTTGCATAGTTTAAATATTTTCTTATAATAATTATATATTTGATGAAAGAAAATATAAAAAATAATTTTGTTTTTGAGTTTTTTTGATTTAAGATTATTTAGGAACATGTTTAATTTCCAAACGTTGGGGGATATCTTATTTTTATCTTTTGATTATTAATTTCTACTTTAATGCTACTATAATCTGATAGCATACTTAATGTGATTTCCATATCATCTATACGTGATTTTTTGGTGACATAAAACATTATATCCATTACTGACAATTCCATGTGATTTTGAGATTATGTGTGCTTAGCACTTGTTGGGTATTATATATATGCCAATGTCCCTTTCAAGTTGATAATTGCATTTTCAGGTCATGCAATGCTCTTTGATTTTGGTCCTGCTTGATTCCTAACACAAGGATAGTGAAATATCTAACTATAATAGTGAACCCTCTATTTATGTTAATGTTGCCCCTCACAGTTGAATTCTCTGTTAGGCATATATGCTCAGGACTGTGTCTTCTTAGAGAAATGACCCCTTTTCCATGACGTCATGTTCCTCTTGAACTCAACTACTT
This sequence comes from Ctenomys sociabilis, assembly GCA_004027165.1. NCBI lineage: Eukaryota > Metazoa > Chordata > Mammalia > Rodentia > Ctenomyidae > Ctenomys > Ctenomys sociabilis. The sequence goes on from PVKA01006353.1 coordinate 83,720, forward strand.
CCTTCCTTCCTTCCTTCCTTCCTTCCTTCCTTCCTTCCTTCCTTCCTTCCTTCCTTTTTCTTTCTCTTTTTTGTTTTCTGAAGTCATCTTTGTCTGAAATTAATGTAGGTACTAAAGTTTCTTTATGATTAATCCATGTATGACTCATCTTTTTCTGTCTCTTTTAACCTCTCTCAAAGATTTTGCATATCTCTTTCCTCTGTGGCTCCATAACCTCCTTGTTCAGAAAATTTGGAGCTCACCTGAGTTTCATGATGTGGCAGTACAGGTTCTCCTATGTCCTGAGTCTTCGCTGGCCTTGAAAGGCTAGGGCCAAAATGTTGGCTGGCCTTGTGGCTCTTCTATTTCTCCAACTCTGACTTGTGATCTTAGGTTGTTAACCATCCAGAAGAAAAGCTGATTGTATGTTGTATGTTACCTTTTGTATTTCTGCTTTTCGCTTGTTATACTAGGGAGACTATACGATATTTACACATGTGTGTCTGGTTTATTTCACTTATGAGTATATGTTCAAGTGGCATCCACTTCAGTATAAATGCTTCAAACTTATCATTCTTAATAGCTGAGTAATACTCCATTATATAGAAATACCACATCTTTTTCA
>PVKA01006354.1:0-84154 GCA_004027165.1 Ctenomys sociabilis
ACCCAGCCTAGGTGTGCTGATGTGGTCCGCAGGGGTGGGCAGGACCTCCACCACCCAGCCTAGGTGTGCTGATGTGGTCCGCAGGGGTGGGCAGGACCTCCACCACCCAGCCTAGGTGTGCTGATGTGGTCCGCAGGGGTGGGCAGGACCTCCACCACCCAGCGTAGGTGTACTGATGTGGTCTGCAGGGGTGGGCAGGACCTGTTGCCAAGTGAGCAGGTGCCAGCGAGCACTCAGGGCCTGCTCTCCCATGAGCCAGGCCCCAGGCTGAGAGCCTCCCGTGCCCTTCACCTGTCGCCACAGTATGCATCTGGACCACTACTTACAAAATCCCAACACTGTAAAGGAAAACATTCAAATGGTTGTTTCCTTAACAAGTTGGTTCTCCTCTGTCAGATAATTCTGCAAATATTTTTGTCACTATTTTTCACAAAAATCTCATTTTGATTTCCTGATTTCTAAAGCCCTCACTTCTCTGTCCCATTTTTTAGTAACAGTAGTTTTCCCTACAGAACTAAAAAACTGATTAAATTGTCTACACTAAATCAATTCTGATTTCTATGCAGCATGAAAGACTGCTATTGTGCCTGTTTATCATAATATCCTAACATCCTCTTAAAGTCAAAGCACAAATCATCAGAGAACATTTTCCTTAAAATGCTAAATCTAAGAGTAAAGTGGCCTTTGTGAAACCTGCACAAGGGCACACAAGCATGCTGCTGGCAGCCTGTCATTAGCAGCGCGAGCACGCCACAGCCCGCAGAGCTCGCCTCTCCCCTTCTTTAAATTTATCTAGAAAGCAAAGACCAAAGGGTTCATGTTCAAAACTTCTACCTGTATTTCAGTGTTTGGATGACAGCAGAAAAACATACATCACTGAATGTAATGAACCTCACTGAGATAGAGTTCCAGAATTCGTTATCACACTGCTCTCAAAAGCACAAAGGGAACATCTGAATTTACGTCAGCACAGAATACCTGGAAAGCCTGTAAGGGAATTTCTGTTGACTGTGTTGAGAAAATCCGTAACTATTACTCACGTGCAATAGCTGTGAAGGTTTTTGCAAATAAATTCCATAAAAAGTATGTAATTTAGACACAAGACCAATCATTTACTGCGTAAATGGACAAATACTTTGAATAGGTGCATTTTTGTTTTTATTTTTAAGTGGCACACACCACGTGTACATGTTCGTGAGCCCCATTGTGGCGGATCATGCTCACACTGTATGATGTTCAAATTGGGGTAAACAGGACTCATGTGGGCAGCAGGTATGCAAATCGGGGTGCACATGTGTCTCCTCAAAAATGACCACTTTACAGAGAAAACATTTACAATTCTTTTTCTAGCATCTTAAAGAGAATATATAAGGGTAGGGGAGATGACTCAGTGGAATAAGCACTTCCCTGGCAAGCACAAGGACCTCAGTTCAATCCCCAGTTCCACACAAAAAGAAGAATATCTAGTATATTATCACCTATAGAAACACTTTTTGACAAATGTGTACCCACCAAGGTCACTGAATACTGAAGTTCTATAGAATTTCTATGATTTTCTAGATTAAGCAAATTATTTAACTTCTCCAGGACTTAGTTACCTTTGTTATCATCTTCAAAATGGAAGTAATTGTGGCACACAGGATTGCTGTGAGTACTAACAGACAAAAACTTAGAACAGGGGCTGGGGAGATGGCTCAGCGGAATGGGCACTTCCCTGGCAAGTGCAGGGGCCTGAGTTTGATATCCAGTTCCACCAAAAAAAAAGCTTACAACAGTGCTTGCCACATGGCAAGCACCCTTTCAATATCTGACACACACATTTATGTAAGCACATACACACTGTGATAATCTACATTAAAATTAGCCTGTAATAACAATAAATAGCCAAGTGGTGATGTCAGATAGCAAGACAGCTCCAGCTCTTCTCCAACTCTTCTAGCACAACTAAAATATCTTATTTATTGCATTTTATGGTGACAGAAAACTCGTGGGAAGAGCAGAACACCTCCCTAGTCGATGTGGATATGAACAGTCATTTCAGCACGCACACCATCAGCTCTGAACAGCCACGATTATAAACGAGTTCATCAACCAAGTGTGAACATGTTGAACTATGAAATCTTCCTCTGCCAGTCTGGGAGCATAGCTCAACATCTGAGAAGGAGGAGGACCTGATGACTGCGAGATGGCAATTTATAGAGTGTGATGCAGGGATTTAATTTGTGCAGCTCCCACATGCCCCACGCACGCTTTAATCTGTGCCATGTGAGTGAATTTATACTACACCATTTCCTAGTCTCATTATGATCTTTGTAGAATGTTTTGCACTCCTTTATGCTATCTGTAAAGGATAATTCTCTACCACAGTGCTAATTATGCTTCTTTTTTCTTCCTTTTTTTTTTTTTTTTGGTACTGCAAATTGAACTCAGGGCCTTGCGCTCGCCAGGCAGGTGCTATGCCACTGAGTATATCCCTTGCCCTAATTATGCTTCTGAAGAACATTTACATCTCTCTTGGTAATCACAAACAACAAAAACACTAAAAAGAAACTTAAGGTATTATGGTCATTATTAGAAAAACAAGCCTTTCTCTCGCTCTCCACACTTCGTGTGTGTGTGTGTGTGTGTGTGTGTGTGTGTGTGTGTGTGTGTGTGTTCATGTTCCTTAATATAATAGTTAAAAAAATGGAACTATAAGAAACAAAAATGATCTGGTCAAGTGATATGCAACAGGACACATGAAAAATATATTACTTGTAACAGTGTCCTAGACCAATGTAACCATTTGAATTTCTCTTCATTGATATATTAAACCCAGTAAATATTGTAGTGTACAGAAATACTAATGTGCCATAAATATCCACAAAAATCTAACTTTAAGCTCTTCCATGTACTAGAGGGTTTCTGTCAAGTGCGGGTCTTCCCTGAGGGCATCAACCCCCAAGCTTGGTGGCAAGCTTATAACCAAGGTGAAGTTTTGAAGAGCATAAAATCTCAGCGCTCAAATCCATGAGATGGCTGTTTGTGTGCCCTCTGGGAACACAGCTCACTCAGGGCTGCTTCTCCACCAGCTCAGCAAGCCTATATTGCTGAACCTGGCCTTCCTCACTTCTTTCCATGCCCAGCGGCACGTATTAGCAACATACAGGTGCCCAAGGTCACGTGGTACAATCTGTGCTCTCCTGTCAGCCTCGTCCCACAAGCCTGCTTTGCCCCGTCCACCCTCAGCCTCCGACAAGCCACCAAGGGCACCATGCTCTTAAACTCCCCACACCTCTGTAAATGCTGTCTTCAATCTGTAACACCCTTCCTTGTTTCGGTGGCCCTAAAATTACCACCTGTCCTACCTGCTTCCCAAGTTCCACTTCAGTCAAACAGTGCCCTTGATTGAGAAGGCGGTTCTGAGGAACCCATCAGAGTTAGTGGAGCTGGGGATTTATTCCTAGGTCTCGATCTATTGACAGCTGTCTCCACGGCAGAACTTGCTGCACTGCAGAACGTCGCCTTGATTTTCTGTCACTCTCCCTCCCTGATCTTGAGAGCAGCGCTCAGGTTTTACCTATCGCAGTTTAACTCATTTACTGATCTAATTTAACACTGAATAAATGTGAGTGGATCAGCAATAGCCTCCGCGTACTGAGGACTCCCTAGGTACCAAGATTTTATGTTTTCTTAAAATCTCATTCAATAATTTCATAAGAAAAAGACAAATGATAAAAATTAAATTTTTTCCATCTTATAAGGCTACCTCCCCAGTGATACATGGACAAAATCAAGAAATGAATAACAGAATAACAAATAAAGTATTTCCAGAATGTCGGGACTAGTGAACAGCACCAGCTGTGGATTCTCTCCACTTCCAGCGTGTCAATCCTGGTTAAGCCCTTCTCGTCCCACTTGTGGACTACTGACACAGCCTGTTGGCCCCCTTCATTCGGTCTTTGCCTCTTCAAATCCATTACAGAAGGCTGTTGACAACTGTCAATGTCTGATTATATTCCTGAGTTGGGAGGTTGCCTATAAGAATTGTATGGTTAAGCAGCTTCTTATAATAGTAATTTTTAAAATATTGTGGACAATATGTTCCCAAATATTTGCAAAATGAGCCTCCTCTGAAGGACTCATAAAACTTCAGTACCTGACTTTGTTCTCTTGTTTATAATTCCACTGACTTCAGCAGTCTTATTTTAATTATCGAGAAAAGTGCAAACAGAAACATGTAAATAAGACACGGAAGATGGCTTCAGGCTAAGTGATAGGCAAATTGTGTTATTTGGTTAAGAAATACTGACTATAGCAGGCCTTTTATAGAGTGGTGCTTTTGAAGAAAGTAACGTCCCTCCATAACCGAAATGCGAAAATCAAAGGGGTCCAGAGTGGGTACAACATATGTATCTACTGACTGGAAGTTGGCTTGTGCTTTCTTAAGTGAGGCTCTTTGCTTCTTTCTAAATTGATTAATATAAATCTGGTGGTTCTTAATAAATCTAAGCAAGCAATGAAGCATTACCATTGTTACAGCTTAAATAAGAAGTGTCTCCCAGGACTCGTGTCTCCAAGCCTGGATGCCCCAGGCAGAAGAGTCCAGACCGAGGGTTTTGGGAGGTCGCATTACCAGACACTCTAACTGCATCAGTGACTCAACCACTGATGGGTTCAGAGTTGTTAGGGCTATCGGAAGACGATGGGAATGAAGAAGGTCGGGTCCAAGCAGGACGAGCGGGTCCCAGGGGTGTGGGTCTGATGCCAAGTGTGCCCCCCACTCCTCTGGTGCCCTCATCCCTGCAGCAAGAGGAGCCACCCTGCTCTGTGCTGTGAGGCTCTGCCTCACCACAGGCCGGAGTGACCCAGACATCTGTGGGTGGCCTGGAACCTCTCAAACTACAAGCAAAGCGAACATTATTTGTAAAGGAACTCTAGCTTAAACTAAAATGGACCACTGGTAAATCAAAAGTGCTACACAATATGTAGCAGCTGTTTTCTTTTTCTTCAAACATGTGAAGAAGAGCTGTCTTTTAGAATTCTAGGTCTCAGCGCCTGCCTGGCAAGCACAAGGACCTGGGTTTGATCCACAGTACTATATACCATGCCGGCCCCGAAACCCCAGGCCCACCATACGGGCCACCGAAACAGGGCGTGGTGGCACATGCCTGTAATCCCAGCACTGAGGAGACAGACAGGAGGATCACTGCAAGTCCAAGCTGTGTAGCGACACCCTATGCCAAATAAATAATTTTTTTTAATTTAAAAGTAATTCTAAAGATGGTTTTCTATGTCCATTGTTTATATATCTGACTACAAGGAAATACAAAGTAATTTTACAAAGTAGTATAGCATGAATTCTCTACACTTGATATTTTTAATATTTTAAAATAAATTTTCCTGGTAGGCTAAAAATCAATTTTAGGAAAGTCATAATTTTCATACAGTTCAACAGTTTAAAATGCAACAGATAATTCACACCTGTGTACTGGGCAATGCCTCAGAAATTTTTAGCTGAAAGCACAATGGATAGAAGAGAGCAGAAACTGACAGGCTGACCAGTATGACATTTCAAAATTGCTATATTCTCCCTGGATCCCAGAAGCGATTGGACTTCCTTAAGTGTACCCTGTAGTCTGTTTCACATTCCTTATTTCTATATCATATACTTTGCTTCAATTTTCTATAGATCAAATCCTTAAATACCAAATGCTTTCAAGAATCCAACTGAACGGTAATCCAATTCACAATCCATTTCCAAAGGGCAGTCCCGACTTCCTGTCGCAGCCATAATACAATAACAGCTATCAGAATTGCTCTCTACTAAGTAAAACTATAACACTAGAAATATAAAAAGCACATATTTTTAAACATTGCATAAGGCAGAGCACAAGCTGTGCAACCACAGAACATTCTGGGTTCCTGCCTAGGGGCACTCTCCACACCGAAGTGCAGAGAAGTGCACAATGCTTGAAGGGACAGCAGCTCCTTCACGGGGCAGAGAGTGAAGACACCTACTCAGAGAAGCCCCAGAAGCTCTGCAAAGGGCTCCCCACAACTTCCATGCCCGTCTCAGATGTGGCCAATGACTGGGCAGTGTGTGCGCCTGCAGGCCGAGGCTCCAGGGGGCCGGCAGTGAGCAGCTCCTAGCTTTGGAAGCTGCGTGAGGATTCCAGGGCTGGCAGCAGTCTGCATGCTAGACTGGAACTATCCCAAGGGAAGCAACCTCTGTGAATGTGCGAGGCATTCAACCCCAGAAAGACCGTTTCCTGAATGGAGCCACTACAGCTCTCCCACCCACCTGAGGAATTCTTCCTAAAACCAGTCATAAACAGAATAATAAGCAAGGTAACTGCTTATCAGAAAAGTGTCATCACTCTTGATAGGAAGATAACAAAATTCAGTAGTATGCAAAGGGCCTGAAATAACCAAACAACCTTGGAAAAGAAGGGTGGAAACAAGCAAGAGCGGGAGGGACCACCTTCCGGAAGCTGGCCAACTGGCAGACTGGCACCATCTAATTTCAACATTTACTGCTAAGTCCACAATAACCAGAAAAATGTATTAATTAATCATTCAGAGTTTAAAACAGTGGCATACTTATATGCCAACAAACTTTGACAAAACCAAGAAAGAAATATAATGAGAAAAGGATAATGTTTCAGTAAATTGTGCAGGAAAAAATATTCATATAAAACATCATCCTTGAATTCCATCTCACATAATAAAAAACAAAATTAAATTCAAAGTGTTCCTCAGACCTCAACATAAAAGGTAAAGCTGATAGGACTGCTAGGAGAAAGCATAAGAAAGTATCTTTGACAATGTTTGAAAGAGGCAAAGATTCGTTTGAAGACAGAAAACATCAGCTATAAAATAGAAACAGGTTAAGTTCCATTTTATTAAAACAGAAAGCCTTGTTCATCAAGAGAAAACTGGCAAAAATTAGAGTGACACAGTCAAAAGCCAAGGAATGTCAAAGACGCCAGAAGTCACCCGAGGCGAGGATGCAGCATGAGAGCCTTCTCCCGAGGAGCGCTGCCAGCGTCTCCATTTCAGCTTCTGGTGTGCAGCCCTGTGAGAGAACCAGCTTCTGTCGCCTCAGCTGCTCAGTGCTGTAATCTGTTCTATCAGCCCTAAGAAGCTACAAGTTCTGCCTAACAGAAACTTCATAAGGAAGTACATACAGACACTACATGTGAGAGAAAAGTTGTGTCAGGAATCCATAAGGAGACATGTCAAGAATATTGAACTTGAGCAATAATAACAAAAACTAATAAAAAGTGAAAACTTCACAAAAACTTCACAAAAAACATCTACAAAATACAAGTAAACACCTAAATGACCCTGTGACACCAGACGTCAGGACAAGTGTGGGGCAAGCAGGTCTCTGGGATACCCCTGGTAAGCACATCAAATGCACAACCACTGAGGCAAATACTTGAGGTTTTTTTTTTTTTTTTTTTTTTGCAAGCTACTTGTATAACTAGCCTGTGAGCCAGCAAGCTAACCGCTAAATAGTTACTAAGATAAATACCAAAAGGCATTTGTCCCAAAGAGTCATACTGGAGGGTTTGAGGCAATGGTTCAGTGATCCTGCACTAGCCTATCATATGTAAGACCCTAAATTCAACCCACAAATCCTGACACAAGCTGCAAGATAATTCCAACTTGGTCTTACTGACTGTTTACTGTCAAAACCTTCCATTTTCCATCCAAACTTGAAAATAATGAGTCCCAAAATTCCAGTGAAGCTTCCTAGTTGTAGGGTGAGATGACTTCCTTTACAAATTAGAAAAATTCAAAGTTTCAAACCACTTCATAGACATAAAATTTTGAAAAATAATACAGGCTTCAAATTGTATTCTGAAAAGATACCAAGATGTTTTTGTACATAACAAGACTTTCCCTGCCACAAATGAGTTTCTGCATAAAAAGATGAAAACCATCGACTGAGTATAGTCTTCCTTAATTACGTAGTAGATTCCAGACATAAAGTCAGCCAAGTACAGGAAAGGAGAAAAAAGTTCAAGAGAGTTCAGTAAAATCTAAGATATAGGTTGGCATTCAGTGGTTAGATCCATACACTAACCACATAAGGCTAAGTCATTTAAGTTAAAGAATTAAAACTCAGATCCTAACTTACTAGCCATATTTCATACAGTTATCCTCATGTGGAGAGGATTTCTACAGTGGCCTGCACACTTCTATCGCATCACTCTATTGGATAGCTTTGATAGAGAAAGAGCTGAGGGCTCTTTCATGGAAACCCACAATTCTGGAGAGAAGAAAATGACTCAAAAGCTGAAGATTAATATTTGAAACTTTGACCCAGACATTTTTCATAAACAAATTTTGCATACACATACATACATATGTACATACATAGCCTTAAGGCAGAAACTAAACATTAATCAGATCGATTAACTACCCTCAAGTCATATAAGAGTTACCACCCCAGAGAGGAGTAGCAAAATTCATCCCTATTTCTAGGGAGAGTCTCTGAGCCTTGGTTAATCTGTATGTATGAAAAGACTTTAATCCTAAAAGCACTTAAAATTCAAGACGTTAGAGCAAAAGTGACTTGAGCTCCATGTTAAGGCAGTGCTTACTCTGGACTTATAAAAATGATAATAAAATGAAAATGGACTCGGAACATTTCCCCAGGAGCACTGATAACCATATGGACTACCAACTGGGGTAGATCCCTTGAAGTTCCTGAGTTGACCATCTGCATGGCCATTTAAAGGACCATTTATACTCCAGACATCTGTAACAATACTCACATAGCCTCTGTGATTCATTACACCAGTATGCATTTAGAAATTGCTGACCCCCAATGGCCACAAAAGTTCCTCTGGAGCCATTGTAGTTAACGCTGCATTTACATTAACAACAGTCCAGTGATGCTAGCCGGTCTCTGGTGTCACTGTCAACATGGGCATTCTGCTGCAATGAAAATTCTTGATGCAGGAGCAGGGGAGATAGTTCAGTGGAGTAAGTGCTTCCCTACCAAGCGCAAGGGTCTGAGTTCAACCCCCTGTTCCACCGGAAAAAAAAAAAAGAAAGAAAAAAGTCTTGATGCAGAGGAAGGGAATGGCTTTTCCATGCTATTGCAGTCTAATCCTATCAGACTTTGCTACGAGAGTCCTCAGTTTGTGAATCACTAGCAATATTGATCAGCATAGCGCCTCAGGAAACATTATCATTTTTCATGTCAATATTATTGCTCTTGCTATCTACTGCATTTTAAGTGCCTGGCTCCAGGCAAAAAAATTCTAATTTTTCTTCCATATTTTCCTTTTCAGTCAATATGCAAAAGTATCACACCTTACTGTAAACAATGGTACCCACTTATTATGATCAATGCAAAGTAAATTATAAAACATTTTTCTAGTTTTTCTCAAGCAAGTACATCTGTATTTCATTATGCAAATATATATTTATACTTAACAATTTTTATATTTTTCTTTCAATGATCTTTCAGTTTCCACTTGAGCTCTACATGTATGACACATATAAATGTTATTTGTGTTTAAGTTATAACACTTTCCAGAATTAAAAAATGTCCATCTGTATGTTGTGGTATTCTAACAGCTAATAAACAACGCTCTGAAGCCAGCATCAGTCAGTGATCTCTGGGAGCACCTCATGACGGCGGTAGGGAGCACAGCTGATTGTTCCTAGAGAAAAGGTCTCCAGATTGTACACAGGCTGATCTCAGAACTCAGAGTGTTATGTAATAGTTTAGGCTCCCATCAGCTCTATGGCTAAGCAATCAATTAGGACAAAAAATGAACGACATAGCCAGATTTAACTACACAGCAGCCGCCACCACCACCACCACCGCCACCACCACCGTCACCACCACCGCCACCACCACCGTCACCACCACCACCACCGTCACCACCGCCACCTCCACCACCGTCACCACCATCACCACCACCACCATCACCACCACCGCCACCACCACCGCCGCCGCCACCACCGCCGCCACCACCACCACCACCACCACCATCATCATCATCATCAATATCATTCATATTATCAGCACTATTATTATTATGGGCAGGGCAGTAACTCACCCTATGCTAAGTTCATTCACACAGTAATGATGTGAGAAAGGATACTTGAATCCTTACTTTCACAAAATAAACTATGTTAGGTTCTTTTTCTGCCTGTATGTGTGTTTCACATTTATTAATTCTACCTTCCAAACTAAGGTGTGTGCTCCTTACATGTTATGACATACATTTATAATAACTGATTTTTTTTAACTCTGTTGAAACTAATACAATAGATTTCACACAGTGGATTTATTTCTATTTTCTTATATGTAACATATTTTATAAATTGTGAATGTGCCCTCGTGAATGCATTCACCTCAGCTAGTCTAAGCACCCTTCTGCCTGCTAAGATTTGGCTCAGCACAGAGTAAGCCTAGGTAATATTCAACTTCTGTAATTTAAAGACAGGATTTTGCAGAAAGGCAAGCCTGCTACTATCTCAAGAGAGAATCTTATAAATTCCTCAATTTCTTCCTTGAACGTACCAAGGGCTAGGGCTGTCAAATGTGGTTCCGTAACTTCCTTAGAGGCATATTAAATGTACTCTTTCCACAAATGAGACAGAAACATGAAGATGAAATGATAATAGTTTTCTAATTCCTGCTAAATTGGGGGGAGTTGTGAAGAAAATAAAAAAAAGAAGGAAGAAGAGAGATTTTTCCTATCTTAGCCTACAGATCTGGCCCAGAGACATGGAGATGCATTAAGGTGGACACCATCAAAAAGACAGGAGAAAACTCATGCCCGCTCCCTGTTTGAACACAGTAAGGCTTTTCAGGCTGTGCAGACTGAGAAGGGATGCTCTGAGCCATGGGCTTCCCAAGGTCTGGTTGGGGACCTTGTCAGAGAAACCATCAGAAATAGTAAGGTGGCTTCACAAAGAGTGACGCGGAGGGGCCAGGCACACAGCTTGGGCTCAGTCAGGAGAACACCAGCACACAGAAGGCTCCAGGCCACCAGCAGGAGCCAGGACAAGGCCACCAGCCAGGCAAGACCACAAGGTTCTGACCGAGCCCGCAATGGCCAGCACACGAGCAACAGCAGCCACCGCCTGAGCCCGAGAGCCAGCAGAACACATAACAGGCAGGCGAGGGGCACCACTCCAGTGAGCAGTCTGAGGACACTGGCCAGCTCCCTCCACCTCTCTGGGCAAGGAGGAGCAGAGCACATGCCTCCCAGACCCCACAGATCTTTGAGAGGAGGTCACCACAGCCACACTTTTCTCGTGACACATCGCCACGCTAGAAAAAGAGGGGGTTGGTTTCTGATGTTTGTTTTTAATCAAACAGACTGATCACTACTTTCCCTTTTAAAAAGGAGGACATGCTTTATCCAGAGGTCAGTGGACTAAGCGCACATATCAAATTCCTAAGAGTGCAACTCAAAGACCCTTTATGGCAGGGGTAGTGCACCAGTAGCGTCTTCCCAGTCTGGTCCTTTCCACATACATAAACTAGAATTTGAATGATTATAGAGTAAGCCCATACCTTCCCATTCCCCAGTGTCCCCATTACCCCTTATAATTCATGTCCGGTTCACTCAACTCTTGTGTTATCTGCCTGGCCCATATAATCAAAAGTGCTGTGGCCACACTTTAAAATATTAAAATTATGGGGGATGGGGAGATGGCTCAGTGGAATAAGTGCTTCCCTGGCAAGCACAAGGGCCTGAGTTCAATCCCGGGTTCTGTCATAAATAAATAAATAAATAAATAAATAAATAAATAAATAAATAAATAAATAAATATTAAAATTATTCAGATATTTCTTCCTGTTGTATTTTAATTTTTTTATGTATTTTAGTACAGGGCCTCACTACACAGGTTGGACTCATAGTGATGCTCCTATTTTCAGACTCCCAAGCCCTGGGATTATAGGTTCGCCACCAGGCTGTCTCAATCCCAGTCTCACTGCACCCCGGGGGCAGGACCAACACAGCGCACTAAGGATCGAGTTCTGATGTATTTGCATGTTGGAAGACAGCTCACAGAGTAAGAGAGAGTTTTAACATTAAATGGATATATTTCTTGCACAGGACACAAAATACTTAAGCCATAAAAGAAAAAATTGATAAACTAGACACCATCAAAATTAAATATCCTCGCTCATCGAAGGTCTCCATTTAAAAACTGAATAGACAACACATACAGAGGGAGAAAATGAATGAGTCAAATATCTGATAAATGATTTGCATCCCCAGTGGATAAAGAAATTCTAGAAAGCAATAAAAATGTTTTTAAAAAGCAGTTTTAAACAACTGAACAGACATTTCATAAAAATATATGATCAGGCATACCAGAAAAATGCAAATTAAGCCAAAAGAAGATACTTCTTCACACCTACTACACTGGGGCACAAATGCCTGTGAGGCCACAGAATAACTGGACTTCTCACACACCTCCCTATGAGTGTGAAGGATACAAAAGGGTCTCACACACCTCCCTATGAATGTGAAGGACACAAAAGGGAGGCCGCTTCAGAACCATTTGCCAGTTTCTAAAAATACACCTAAGACATTGTACAGAACATGTATAGCAGTCTTACATGAACTAAGTGTTGCTCAAAAAGAAAGTGAATTATCAAGTTGTAGCATATTCATAAAATAATAATAATAATAATAAGGCATTATTCACATAGCTAACATAGATCTATTTCAAAGACATTATGTTAAGTGAAAGGAGATGGACAGAAAGGAATAGATATTGCTTTATTTTACTCAAGTAAGCCCAAATATAGGTAAACATAACTTCTCCCGAGAAAGGTGACGGAGTGATTGTAGAGACTGGGCCAGAAATCTGACTAGAAAGGGGCACAAGGGACTTTCAAGACACAGGGTAGTGTTCGGCGTCTTGCTTTCAGTTGCGAGCCCCTAGTTTACAATTGTCACAACTCAGCCCATTGCACTTCCTCTAAGACAGACTGCCTCACACGAGGCCTAAAGCCACTGAGACCTAGGAGCAAACTAAGCCTCTCCTCCTTTAACTTGATTTTTCTCAAGTATTTGGCCACAAAAGCAGAAAAATGGGTGCCAGGAAGGGAGCAGCACCTATGACTTACTGACCTTGGGCTCCAGAAGCCTCTGGAGCTGGAACATGCTGGACAGTTCTGGAGATGCAGGCTAAACAAGCCCAAAAGTACAAGCAGTGATTACCATCTGGCTCTAGTAGAAGCTGAGAGGAGCAGAACACGGACAGGAATGTCAGACCCCACTCTTCACAGGTTTAAGGGTGTAAAAGAGTAAACCAGTCTGAAATACTTTCCTGTGAAAACAGAGCTCTGGGACACCCTGTTCCCTCCCAGGGCCACCTGGGAATTGCTTCCCCGAGTGCAGTCACTTGTGCACTGCACAGCCCACTGAAGCTGTGATTTGACCTCCTCCCGGCCGCAGACACTGGCGCTGCCCCTGTCATGCCAGTTTGCGGGTCTGCATAGTGCAAGAGTTACTGGCTTATGGAAGCTTTGGCCAAAAGACCAAAGAGGCCAGTGTGACAGGCCAGAGTCTCTGTGGCAGCTCCTCAGGGACTGCACAAAGCTGTGAGCCAGCAGCCAAAATGCAGTGAAGACCCAAGGACAGTAAGAGACGCCAGAATGAGGAATGCGCAAATGAAGGGTTTAGTTTACTAGAGTTTTGTTTTGTTAAATCCGACAAAATAGATTCTTTTTTTCCCAAAATGCCCCAAAGACACAGGAAAAACATGTGACAATAAAAGGGTCAATTAACAAGGAAGATATGACAATACTGGAACTATGAAAACTCGTGATACTCTTGGGAAGAGACTGAATATAGTTTGCTTTGTGAATAGGCATGAATCTTAAGGGGACAGAGGTGAAATATTACGGCTTTGACTAAAATGTCCCCCCGAAGACTAATGCACAGAAGCCAGGTCCCCCAGGCATGCCTCACAAGGCCCTACCAGGGCCTGGATCATTCCTGTCTCATATTCTGCCTCCTGGCTGCCCTGATTTGGTCAGCTTTCTGCTCCCACGTGCTCCTACCATGACTGACTGCCTTGTCGTGGGACCAAAAGCCACAGTGCTCTGCAACCATGGACTGAACTTCCAAAACCATGAGTCAAAATAAGTCCTTATTAAAGTTTATTTTTTCAAGTATTCTTTCCCTGTGACGAAAAGCTGATTGCACAGATTCCTTGGGTCTCTAGTGCTTTAGAATCCTTTGATTCCTTGCTGATTTTCTGTCTGGCTAATTCATCCATTATTGAAAGTAGGATATTGGGCCTGGGGAGATAGCTCAGTAGAATAAGCGCTTGTCTGGCAAGCTCAAGATCCTGAGTTCAATCCCTGGTATCACCAAAAAAAAGAGAAAAAAAGTAGGATATTGAATGTTACATTATCTACTTCTCACTTTGGTTAATGTTGGTCGTAGAAGTGGGAACTCTAATGTTCTCTAATGTGATATTTATCATTATTAGATCTTCCTGGTTAACTGACCCTTTAATGTCCTGACTTGTCTCTTGGGACAGTTGGTGAATTTATATCTATTAGTTTCAATATTTTAAAAACTCAGCAAACTAAATACCTAACATTTTTATACTTAATTGTATTTTTAATAAAAATACAAATAAAAAGCAGATAAAATAATTTCATAAGGATAACGATAATTTTGAGAGACAGGTCTGGTAATTTAGTACTCCTGAAGAATTTTTTTTTAATTCTCATCTTTAATGACTATAAAATAATGCAGATTTACAAATAACTCTAACAATACAAAAATGAATTAAATAAAATCTATATAAATGGAAAACCACTAAAAATGCAGTAACAGGGATGTCTATTCAATGCATGTCTTACTAATTTTTGAAAAAGGTGCACCAAAAGTGTTATACAGACTCAACACAATCCCAATCAAAAGATCTTATCAGCATACATCAAAGATCTATACAAAACATTTCTTTAATTTACTTGAAAGCAGACAAGGCATAGAATAACAAAAACAATTATGGGCAACAAAGGCAAGGCAAAGCGGATCACAGTCCCTAGCTTGAAATTATACTACAGAACTACTGTGAAAAAACAACATGGTAATGGAAAGAAAAAAAAAAAGACCTTAGGATCAGTGGAACAGATTAGAAGATGCAGACACAATTGCAAATGCACTCAGCCACCTGAGCTTTAACAGTGGGGTCAAAACCCTTCACTGGAAGAATGACGGCCTCTCATAAATGGTTCTAGAAAAACTGGCTTTCCACATGTTGAAGACTAAAGCTAGACCCATGTCTCTCACATGCATGAAACTAAAATCAAAGTGGATCAGAGATCTAAATACTGAAGCAGAAGCACTGAATCTGCTAGAAGATGGAAAAAGTTGCACTCCTGAAGAGAGGTACCCTACTGGCCCCGCCCCAGGATGCCCTGAGATGTAACTGAGGCTGGGCATGGTGGTGCATTCCTGACTCCCAGCTCTTGGGAGGCTGTGCACAAATCGATAGGAGTCCAATCTAGTAGCGAGACCCTGAAACCCTGAAGACCCTTCCCTAAAATACAAAAAAAAGAAAAGAAATAAATGCTAGCAGGGAGAAAATGTACCCTTCTCCACTTAAGGGGAGTGTAAACTGCGCCACCACTATGGAAATCAGTGTGGAGATTCCTCAAAAATCTAGGATCGGAGGTCCCATTAAGCTCATCCATTCCCATGCTGGTTATCTTCCTGGAAGAATTAAAATCATCACAGCACAGTGATATATGTGCGCCCATGCTTATAGCAGCATAGTTTGCAATAGCTAAATCTTGGAAACAACCCAAATGCATATTTACTGAAGAACGAATAATGAAGATGTGCTTTTCTTACATAATGGAGTACTACTCATCCATTAAGAAGGATAAACTTGAGGCATTTATAGCTTAATGGACGGATGTTCAGATCTTACTCTTAAGTGAAATAAATTAGATTCATATGTAAATATCTCATTGTCTCTCTGGTATAAAAAAGTATTTACATTTACTGAAAATGTAAATAAGAACCAAAATGTATAACAGATATTGTGACAAAGAAGAAATTCTTTAAAATCAAAGGGGAACTAGGGAGGAGGGAAGAAAAAGAAGGAATGGAAAAAAAAGAATGTGAAAGATAAAATGGAAACAAAGCTTTCTAAATAAGAAAGGGAAGAGGGGTGAAAAGAAGGGGAGAGGAAGCAAAAAAAAAAAAAAAAAGAATCAAGATATATCATATAAAAGTACAAATTCCCTACGATAAATGTCATTATGTAGTCTAAATTGTACCATAACCATAATGTTAGGGTTTGCGTCTAGTTGTCCTTCCCAAAGCCTCATGCAGTCATGGGAAGACTTCTAGAGTTTGTGATTAACTCAGGATCCGCTGGGATTATGGGACTGGGAGCGTGAGCATTACTGCCAGCCTGGGGGGGGAGCCTGACTGCAAGCTGAGGGGGACAGATGTGCGCTCTGCTGCCATCGCTGCTGCTGCTGCTCTTGCTGTCCTGCTGCTCGGCATCGCCATGAACGGCTGCCCTCAGCCATGTGTCGCTCTGCCTTGGAGACAGGGAAGTGTGGACTAAAACCTCCACAAACTGTGAGCTAAATAAGCCTTTCCTTCCTTCATTTTAGGTGTCAGATAATTTGTGCCAGCAAGGAGAGAAGAGTCACTGAGACACATAATAAAAATAAATCAATAAATAATTGAGCACTTGTTCAACTACCAAAAATAGATAGCAGGAGATATTTTGATTTCCCCTGAAGCAATAATATATAAATGATTTTTCTAACAAATTGTTTACTTACATACTATTTGTTCTGATTTACTTTTTGAAAAATCACATTCAAGTAGAATTAACCTTCATTTGTGAAAGAGGGGGGTCAATCTAAACAATAAATTCTCATTTATACATGTTAATATCAGAAGCACAGTCAGAAACAATCAAACATGCTCAAATGACATGGGCTCTCTGAACAGGTAAGTTTCTGAAGCCTAGGTTCCTCAGAGTACCTGAAAAAATTTACAAAATTGAAAACAAACTGTCTTAGTTACTCTTCTCTCATTGCTGGGACAAATACCCAACACCTAAAATGAAGGAAAGAAAAATTTATTTAGCTCACAGTTACTGCAAGGTTCAGTCCATACTCAGCTGGCTCCAGGGCAGAGCGGCACATGGCAGAGAGCAGCAGTTCATGGCAGCGGAACAGCAACAAAGAGCAATCACTACAGAAAGTCTTCTCTCTGTCTCTTATGTTCCATTCAGGCTCTCCGCCCCAGGCTGGGGGAAGTCCTCACACCCATAAGCCCAGCAGCACTAAGACCCAGAATCCCAGCCTTGGATCACACATAATCCCAGTGGATCATGAGCTAATCACAAACTCTAGAAGTCCCTACCCCATGAATACATGAGGCTTTGGGGGGACAACTAGACACAAACAATAACACAAGGAAGATAGCAATAAAATGAAAACATAATTTGAAATGATAGATAATGCCATTAAGTCCTAGAAATGACATTAAATGAAGCCTATTCTCATAGGGACTCTAGAACTCTTTGGCAAGAATGATCATAATACAGATGTAAATGCTAAAGAGAGCAATGAAAGAAATCAGGAAGAATAATGTACAACTTAGGAGGAGAACAGTCCAGATGAAGGGATTAGAAGAAGTAGGAAAACATGATTTGGCTCTTGGGGCAAACCTGAAGAATGTGAGAACCGAAGCTGATCAACATGCAATATATTTAAAATACTTATATTACACATGTGCTTACATATCTAAGAATAAAGCAGGATAGTACGCCATGTATGTTTTATTAATCAAGCTGTACAATATTCCCTATTGAAGCCAAAGAACTAAGCAATGAAAGCTAAACAGTTCTCATTTATAATAGAAATACCCAAGTCTGCCAAGTGAGCACCCTGCAGTCTAGAAAGCGTAACAGCAGCTGGCCGGGTGAGTGTCCAGACTCACCCACGCACCGCCACTCCTCTACCATCAATGAAGAGGAAAATTAAATCACATCAGGACAAATATTAAGGGTCAAACTTTAGGAAAACTAGTAAGAAACTTGGTAGCTCATTTCTATGCATTTTCTTTCAGAATAATACTGAATTACTAATGCACTAAAGCCACAAATAAGCCCAAATCTGAATTCTTTATTTAGGATTGCACGTGAGTAACAAGATACGCACATGAAAAACTGTAAACAGAGCACTAGAGATCTAGACACAAAGCTCAGGAGTAAGGAGTTTTTCCAACATGCATGAGGTGCTGGATTTGCTCCTCAGCACTGCAAAAGCATATAGATAATCAAACATAATCAGCACATGGTAATGTTAAACAGAATGATACAGATGACATCAATATTACCTTGTTTTAATCTCTTAATAGCCTGCTTATCACTTTGCTGTCATTTCTACTTTTTAGTAAGGTGTTTGTATAAAACTATATAAACAGCATTAAGCTATAACCCCAAACATAAGTGTGTTTCAAAATCAAACAGCAAAAATGCTTAACAGATCTGCAGAGAGAGAAGATGGTTGCACAGCATCTATAAACCCATTTGCCCAGGAGAACACACCTGCCCAGAGCGGCCTGCTTCAGCTCCCATTGGTGGCAGCAACCTGCTCCCGCGAGGCTGAGCCCCAGGGCCAGCGCTGATGGCTCTGCTCATGGGTCCCACAACTGACGGCCGGTTCAGGTCTTTCAGAGTCTTCTGCGACAGCCACAAAGCTACAAAGGCAGATCTTGCTCTACAAAAACATTTCATCTTTTCTTTTGAAGAACATTTCATTCTACCTTCTCTAATTAAAACACAAGTTCCTCTACAGAAAAAAAAAACATAGAACATTTATTTCACAATTCCCATGGTCTTTGCTCATATTTTTATTTTGTGTGACTCCTACCCTTTCAATGCAGTAAAATATAAATGCATTCACTGTCAATATCAACAGAGCATTTAATTAACTTTTCTTCATAAGAAGAGCCTTCTGGCTGAATTCTATACCTACACTTAATGATTTGAATAACTCCTTTCTATTAATTCATATTTTAATAATCACTGTTAAAAAATTTAACAAATTACTTTACCTTACCTACTTCTTTTATTAAGGTATTAAAGAAAATGAATCCATCATGCCAATACTTTCCAATAGCATATATTTGTTAAACACTTAAATTATAATTTGAGAAAGTCTGAAAGGAAGCAATTCTGCTTTTATACCTACATTATGTATTTTTCTCATGACAATAAAACAGTTATACACAGAAGGGTAAAATTTAAATATTCCTTCCAGAATTTTCATGAGACAGTTAAGCAAGCATAAGCCCTTTTTTTTTTTTTTTTTTTTTTTTTGGCTTGTCTAATATTTGTGTAAGTACAGGAAACCATGTAACACTGAGCCTGCACATCTCCAGAGCCTAAGTACCCCCTTCTCAAATCCACCTCTGACTTTACCAATTGGGTGACCCAAATAACAGAAAGTAATCATCCATTAAATAGGTGGATTCTCCCCACTCACCACTTTCCTTCCTGGTCAATGATTCACAAACCAAACACTCATCTTTTTTTTTTCCCATTAGTCCTTGAAATGTGTTCTAATTTGAAAGTATGTTATCAAAGAATAATTTAAGTGACGCTATTTTCACTGAAAATGCAACCCAATCATTTACAATGGAAATTGTGCTGGCAAAAGGATGAAAAGGCAACAGAAGACGCTTTGCTGTGGAAAGGCATCTATGATAAGGACAATGAAATTATTGCAACAACTTTTAAAAACTTGACCTCTACACCAGAGTCTGTGGTCTCCAAGGTCAGTAGCAAGAAGCACACCTCCATTCTGCATCCTTTCATCTCCCCTTTAGGCCTTATTTCTTCCAAATTCTTCAACTTCATACTCCATGTTGAAATTAATTATCTGAATAGCTCCACTCCATTTCAACTTTAAGGAATTCTTAATTTTAATCCATGACAGAGTCATCTTATGAAGTGTGTAATGTAAAAGTGTCCCTGTACCTTTAGGGTTATTATTTACCCTAGAAATCAATGACAAACTTCAGGAGAAATTTAATGAGAGCACGGAGTTAATAATGTTCAAAGTCCAATTAAAATGAATTTCAAGCCAGGATATAATTCAGCAGCATAGTGCCTGCCTGGCAAGTATGCAGTCGTGAGTTCAATTCCCAGTACAAAAATAAAAAGTCTCGATTTCTGGCCCTTCAATTTAACTTTGAGGAATGTGGTAGTCTTTTCTATGCCTTTCCTTCAGAATAATGGTCAAACATTATATTAAGCTCCCAGGCAATCCTGAGTCCAAATTATGTGAATTCATATTTGGACTCAATATCTCCTTCCCGTTGAGCCACTTTCAAGCCTTTCCTGTACTTGTTGCATGATGTTTGCTCTTCAAAAGTGAATATCCTTCTGTTTTCATTACAAAGGCAAAATTGAAAAGCCACAGTCACAGAGCTTTTTGAAGTTGCTCGAATTACAAGATCTATTAAGTATACTATATAAATTCACTCTGAACATAAGAGAATTTGCAAGTATTAATAAAAGCAATAACACTAATACTTACATTAAAACAAACTCCTAAAAATCAGTCTCAGAAGGAAGAGCAGGCATACAAATAATAGTATCATAAAATAAGTTGCCTCTCTAGAGTACTCATATACTTTAAATGAATCTATCTATATAGTACAATTAGCAGCTTGATGACATGGAGGAAGAATACATCAGTGAATGGCATGCCCTCTCACACAAAGTTGACAGGTTCTCTGGGAACATCCAGGCTCAAAACTCACCAGAAACACTGCATCTCCTTGGTAGCCTAAAGCAAACATTTTTATATGCCTTTTTAATTATCTTCTTAGCAATCTGTCAGTCTCCTGGGGAAGTATTCTCAGTTACAAGTGCATATCAACAAACAGGCCATAGTGAGGACACTCAGCTAGCAGTCACTGTTGGAAACTTAAATAAGTTCTAAAAACATAAGTTATGCGCCATGCTGAAATCCTTCATCTACTTGGCACTTGTTCTGGGACCTTTAATGGTCCACCAGAACGATGTGTTATGCTATGGAAACACAGAATTCAAGACAGTGCTTGCCTAGGGGATTCTCAATATAAACAGACAAGCAAATAGATTAGACTCTAAAACATCAGGGCATGGAAGGTGTAAAGCTGATCACGACCATTAGGAGTGACTATTTGCCAAACATATGCAGTGCATAGCAGAGTAGTAGAAGACAGGATGGTTTTCAGCAGCAAATTGTAAAATACTAGAACACTCCCAAATAAATTTTAGAATTTCTTTGACAGTGTGAAGGACTTTCAGATAGATGGGAAAATAGTATGTTTCAGAAAACATAAATTATAATTAAAAAAAAAGTTAAAGGACAGAAAAAGTAATTTCCTTTCAGTTAGAATCATTTAACACCCATTCACACTGATCACTTAAAACATTTTCTTCATTCATCTAATTGCTACCTGAATACACAACAACTGTTTGAGGTGTAGAATGGACTGGTATTTCATAATGCAAACCAGTTACTTTTGGAGAACTTGATGACAAGCACTTTTTGTAAATTGACTCTTTCCAACTTTATAGATCATAGTCTTACCCCTTACAAAATGATGGTGAAAACGATAGCCAGGTGAGTCACTTAAGTAATTTTTACTTGCTAGGAGACTCATTAGGTATCAAAATAAACAGTGCATCTTAATTTAATATATTTATTGACCCACTATATCAAAAATAATATTCATGCAACACAGAATATTAGAAATACTATAGCTTTTACGTATTCTTATGCCACATAGCATCTGTCCTTGTACTGGGCACCTTTCATGAATGCCTGTGATTGGTGCCTGGCACTGGGACAAGGGCCAACTTGACTGGAAGTCAGAATCACAGACAACTGGTTGAAAATGTAGATTCCTGGGATTCAACCATGGAGATTCTGATTCAATAGGGTTAGGTTGCTGGGGAAGTCTTCTTAACATGGCAGTTTATAAAGTGCTTATCATCAAGCTGACCCTTGGGAATCAGTGTTCTAGAACACAAAAAAATCTAGGTCTTCCCATGTATCTAAGAGAAATTGTCACCTCAGTGTCCTTTATTCTCCACACTAAGAATGTCATGCTCTTCCACCTCTTCCTCACCTGGCACACCCCAGTCCAGTCTCTGGCTGCACTCCAGTATGTCTAACTGACTTGCCCTAATGAAGAAGCACCACAACATTAAAAAATCCAAATTAATCCTTGAAACGCTTCTCAGTAATGTCATAAGACGTGACTGTCTCTGTTCAAACTTTGAAAAGGAAGTCACAGCCCTCCGAACTGAAATTTAAGGCTCTCATTGTTGAGAGCCATTCAGGGTGCTCCGTCCCTCTGACACCCCGTATGCCTCACTGTGCGTTAGATAAGAACTCCTCAACATAAGCTAGAGCCCTAAGTGACACAGAGCCAGCTTAGTAGATGTGTCTCAAGCTTCTCGCCTGTCCTCTAAATCAGAAGACAGCACTTTGATTTAAAAGAAGGGCTGTTCAATCTTCTTTAAAGTTACATGAACATAAAATATTGCCACCAGAAAAATTAGATTTTCCATGAATAAATGGACTTAATTTAATGTCACAAGTATTTGCTCACTGATAGCTCATTGATCACAATACCATGCCACCACGGGAGGCCAAGCAGCTATGAGACAAAGCAGGGTGCTGAAGCACAATGGAATTCATGCATGCACCTAACAGATGGTTCAGAAATGCTTACTAAATACCAGACACTTGTGATAACAGTGAAGTAAACATTCAAACTTGCCTGTCTTTGTGAAGCTTCTTTTCTAGTAATCAAGACAGATAACAACTCAAGTGATAACTAAGTGAATTAGAAAGTATGGTAGATAATAAATATAGGGGAACTAATTGATACTTGAGAAAACCTTTGAAGGAAGTAATGGAAAAGACACACAGATACCTAGAGGAAAAGTAGACGACCAATACCAAGGCCCTGAGGCAGAGGAGCATCTCTCCTATTTGAGGAATACAGGCCTGTGGGGTTAAAACAACGTGAACAGAGAAACTAAGCAGAAAAGTAATGCAGTAGCAGTGCAAGAGCTCTTGCAGGATGCTGTTGGACAGAAGGACTTTGCCTTTTGACAAAGTGGGGAGCCCCTGCAAGTTTGGGGCTATGCAGCCACAAGGTCTGTGTTATATATTTGGTTTACCACAGAGACCACAGTAGAGGTTCCCCAAAGCCCAGTGTGCTTATGGGGGGCTTGGGAGGAGATGTGCCATGAAGGAGTGGTGTTCATCAGTGGATTAGCTCCGCAGTGGGCGTATAGGTAAACACGATGTTGGGAGGCAAAGCCCGCTGGGAGGAGGTGGGTCTGTGAGGTCATGGCTGGACTAGTCAGTCGCTCTTCTTTGGTCACTAATGTTTCTTGTCATCAAGCCATGAGCTGTCTCTTCTCTGCCATGTCCCTTTCCATGTCACCCTTGGACCAAAACTTCTGCAGACTGTCAGCCAAAACAGACCTCTCCTCCCTGGGGCTGCAGGTAGCACAGCACTAGGTACGTTGTCCCAGCAATAAGCGCTACAACTAGGACGATGCTCACATACTGCTATCTGTCGTCCCTGCTAGAAAGTCAGATACTTCGGGGCAGGCAGTTTTAAATGTTTTTAAAGGGCTGCTCTGGAAGTTACATTAGACTACGGGGTAACAAGAGTGCACTCAGGGAGTCCCTCAGGAAGCCACTGCAGTGACGTAGGTGCACTATGTGGTGGCTTGGACCAAGCAGCTAACAGAAAGCGAAAAGGAGGTAGTCACACTTTTACGTTAAAATAAACTTAGCTATAATACTGTGTGATGACTGTTTTTACAGAAAAGGGAACAATAACCCCACCAAAATAAGAATGATATGTACCTTCCACCACAAAACCACTGAAGAACAGTAGTCATGGCCCTCCACTGTCCCATGGCCATGGGCCTCAACAAGGTCCCCAAGGTGACTAAGAATGTGAGCAAACTGAGGCTCAGCCGCTGTTGCAGACGCTTCACCAAACACACCAAGTTCGTGCGGGACATGATCCAGGAGGTATGCGGCTTCGTCACCTAGAGTGGTGTGCTATGGAGCTGCTCAAGGTCTCCAAGGTCAAACGAGCCCTCAAATTCATCAAGAAAAGGGTGAGGATGCACATCCATGCCAAGAGGAAGCATGAGGAGCTGAGCAACATGCTGGCCACCATGAAGAAGGCAGCTGCCAAGAAGGACTGAGCCCCTCCGGAATAAAGCTTTGCAGAAAGTTCAAAAAAAAAAAAAAAGATATGTAAATGTTCACCAGGAAAAAGAACAATCCAAAGGAAACCAATAGGGAATTGTTGGTAGCAATGGGAAATGTAGAAAAGAAACCTTCTATGGAGCTTACATCCTCATTAGGGAACAAGACAGGACATGATGTAATAGTGAAGTCACAGGTGCTTCTGAAATCCAAATCAGCAGAAGGACTTTGCACTACAGAAACAAACACAGCTGGAGGGATGGCTCAGCAGCCTAGCCCTAGAATGCACACCTCAGTTCTAAGCAGCAAAGCTATTATTGTGCCAGTGGAAGCAGAGGTAAAGGTGACATTCACACAACTAGTGAAAACAGAGCCAAGAGGAGCTCAAAATTTCCAGTTCCAGGCCCGTGCTCCTGAGCACTAAAGGACAGCAACGTGAGTTCAGAATCACCACCATGATCTCTTTCCTCTGCCCACAGCCCGTTTCAATGGGACCTTTCTTTCTTTCTTTTTTCTTTCTCTCTTTCCTTCTTTCTTTCTCTGTATTTTTTAGAGCAGGATCTACAGGGTGTTCAGGGGCTCACTACTAGATCAGACTTGTAGTGATCCTCCTGTTTACAGCCTTCCAAGAGCTGGGATTACAAGCACATGCCATCACACCCAGTCTCAATTGCCATCCCAGCAGGCCCAGGAGGTGTAGCCAGCACCACAGGCCTGGCGATTGAACCCAGCCCCTGTGCCTATTTGCAGGCACTTTAATCCGTTGAGCTATTTGGCCGGCCCTTGAATGTGAGTGCCCTAGGCACAGGTGTTCCAGCCCTAAGAGCGCTACACATGAGAGACAAGCTAGCTGTTAGGCAGAGGGGCTTCACCTGACATCAGACTGTCAGGTGCATAAATAAACACAGCCCTTTGCCCGCATGAGCTCAGCTCTATACTTTGCAGGTGGTCTTCATTCTCCACTGTCTGTCCCCTAGAAGCTCAAGAGCCACACTGGTCTCAGAACTTTCTCAGAATAGCGATTATGGTCCTCATTGTATAAGTTCCTCTTGTAGGAACAGAAATGCCGTTGTATTACTTCTTTATTACTTCCCTAAATAAAGACCACAGGCCTGGGGACCACCAAGAACAACTGCAGGAATGCATGAACAAGAGTCCACTTGCCAGCAGCAGGTCAGACAGAAGAAGAAGACGCTGCCTCCATCTTGCTTTCCCAAGAGCTGTCTCTAGTCCTTTTTACGTATAGTGGTCAATAACTCAGTCTACACAAATGCAGGTTTATTATGAGAGAAAAATTATAACAAAAAATATCCACTAGTGAACTATTTTCTTGGAAAGTATTTCCACATAAAGCCTGCATATTCCTTCAGTATAAAACAGAAACAGAAGTCTAGCAGAAAATGAGAAACTTTATGCAGTAAATAAAAGCAATTGAAGAAAGCTATTCACATCAGACACAAAGGAAATGACAATAGCAGTCCGATAAAACAAAAACTAAAAATCTGAACAGGATGATAAATATTTCCAAACAGAATTATTTCATATCAAAGAACAATGAGAAGCCTCAGTTAACTTTTTTTTTAAAAGAACAATAGCAAAAATAAAATCCACATGTTTACTTCTTATAATTAGCTCATAGTTATACAATGTTGCAGCTAGCTGTCCTCCCAAAGCCCCATGTGCTCACAGGTAAAGATTTCTGAAGGTGCAGGATCTAGAGTGGTGAGCAAGGGTCAGTCCCTGGCTGGACTGGCACAGCTCCAGGTGTGCATACTGGAAAGCCACACTCTGAGTGTGGACAGCCAGCCAGCAGGCTTGCAGCCTGCCAACTGTGGCACAACCACCCCAGGCTGGGACTGTGACATGCTCCTCCTTCTACAACTGGGTGCCAGGCATTTTGTCTCCACAATGCAAAAATGAGCTAAGGCACATGATTACCTACATTTTGTCATATGTAGTCTACACCACAATAATTTTCATGGTTCCTAGTCATTCTTAAAGAAAAAGTCCCAAATCCCTTTATAGGATTTTGGTTCTGAGGTTTATCTCCTGAAGTGACTTATGTGGACCCTTGTCCCCTATTGAGCTATGATCCTCATCCTTAAAATAGAGGCGAGACAATAAGTACTTGTTCCACTGACTTGAAGTAAAATCATCAGAAGACGTATCATACCATAGGCTTTTACTCCTCACTTTATAAATAGTGAATTGTGGGCAAATAATAGCAAGAATGGGGAAAGAATCTACAAAGAGCCGAAGGTAGAATAAAGGCAAAGGAAAGCACAAACCTTCTCTGCTGCTCTGTTTGGGGTACACTTCAACCATGATATTCTAAGCCATTCATTGGCCACAGCCTGTCAAGATGACTCCAGCTCCTCACATACCAAATCTAGTCGATGGACCCTAGGTAGCCCTGGCAATTTTCACTGGAGTTCTGCTTGCTCTTACAAACATTTCTCCCACACCCACTGGATAAATTCAGTCCATTCTGAAACATTCATGCTTTCTATCTTTCTCCCCTCTCCACCTGGATTAACTATGTAGGAGAGGAAGGCTGTGCCTTTAGAAAAAGTATATAACAAAGAAAACCAGATGCTTAACTTTGCTCCATCCTCAGAATTAGCTCACTGTGAAATGTTAAGGAGACTCCCTGACAGGCTCAGGACTTTTTGTGAAGAGTTTGTGGCAACTTTAAGTCTTAAACAACTAAAACCATTTTAACTCTTGATATCAAGTTTCCAACACCCTGCAAAAACACCCTGGTGCACAGTTGAGAGCTGAACAAGGGGCTAAGGCTGAAACAAAATTCTGGTTTAGTTGTAAGATAAATTAATGATAATGCTTAAAAGATATATTAGCTTCCTACTGGTGTCTTAAAACAATTTACCCCAAACTTAGTGGCTTAATCAACCAGAATCTATATTTTGCATTTCAAGGTGAGAGTCCTGAAGCCCACATGGACCCCACTAGCCGAAATTCAAGGGTGAGTAGGGCTGTGCTCCTTCTGCTCTGCAGCTTCAAAGCCAGCAACAGCCAGTCAACTCTCACGCATCACCCTAGCACTGACTCAGTCCCTCCTTTATCACAATCAGAAGGCTCTTCTAAGTATACCAGATTATCCAGGATAATCTCCTTATCTTAAAGCTAGCTGACTAACTGATTAATGACTCTAATTCTATTTCCAACTTAATCCTCTTTTGGCACATAACATGATGTATTCAGAGGTTCTGCAGATAAGTATGTGGATAGTTGCAGAATTATCGCTTAGGCTGCCACAGTGTGTCCCTTTAACCACTAAAGATTCATACGCATCTGACATACAAATGCAATCATTTTGTGATAGTTAAACTCAGTTCTCAACTTGGCTGGGATAAGCAACTCCTAAGAAGATGACTAGATCAAGGGTACTACACTCTGAGGAGATTAGTCTCTGGTGTTCATAACTAAATGCACTGTTGGGAGATGGGACTCAGCTGGAGATGGGTGGCCAAGTGTGACCCTAGAGGGCACACCTCTCGCTGGAGCTCCGCTTTCCTGCAGCCATGAAATGAACAGCCCTGCACACCACACCCCTCCAGCACAATGTTCCTGCCTGGAGGAAGCCAACGAGGTACTGAAACTTCTGAAACCATGAGCCAATGTAAACCTCTCCTCTTTTAAACTGTAGGAGTTGTGACTGGAGAAATAGCTTGGCAGCATAAGTGAGTGCTTGGAAAACACAAGGTCCGAGTTCAATTCCCAGTACTGTATGCCATGCCAGTCCTGGAATGGGGCATGGTAGCACAAGCTGGTAATCCCAGCACTAGGGAGGGTGAGACAGGAGGATTATTGTGAGTCTGAACTTCATTTCAGGACTCTATATCAAAATAAAAAAGAAAATCACTTTAAATTATATGTGCTAAACAGTTTGGCCCCTGTGACGATAAAGCTAATATACAGGCCATCCCAAAATAATCCCAAAAACTCAATCCATCAATCTGAACAACTACATAGACATGCAAATACAATCAAAAGAGATATGGAAAGGATTACAGCATCTGGATGTGGTGCAGGAATAAGAAAAGACACATTAAAGAAGCTAGGAAAGACAGTTTCATTTTGCTCACATTACCCTGAGGCACTATAACCTGGAGAGACATAATCTTCCTCTGGAAGAAGGAACAGGAAGCAAGGAGCAGATTCTGTATCAGAACTCCAAGCTAAGCCTGCTCTAGTGAGACTCAGCATCCACTCCAGTCCCACAGCCTCCAGCCCCACGGTTAGACACAATCCACAGGTCCACACCGTGGATCCAAGCAAGAGGTCTTCCCACCTGCTGACCAGGTACCAGAACGGCCTGCCAAAGAACTTCAGCAATAAGCCCATACACAGACTGCAGATGCCCTGCTCGGAATCTCTGAACTTGCTCAGTTATGAACAACTTCTCCAGACAAGTCAATCTGCAGAGACTAGAGGAAGTCCCTAGTTCTTCAAATACACAGACATCAGTAACAAAAAACATGAAAAACTAAGGCGATATAACACCATGAAAATAACAATCTCCCAGTACCTGACCTCAAAGAAACAGATACACATGAACTGCCTAGGAAAGAACTAAAAGTAATTGCTTGTATTGGGGCCTGGGAGATGGCTCAGTGAAATAAGTGCTTCCATGGCAAGCACAAGGGCCTGAGTTCAATCCCCAGTTCCAAAAAAAAAAAGAATCTCTTATGGAGTAATTGCTTGTATTAATGAAGTTCAAAATGTGAAAAAAAAAATCAATAAAAATAGGGGAAATAAAAGGTCAATATAAGAAATGCAATGGAGAGACTGGAATTACATTTTAAAAAATAAAACAGAAATTTTAGATGTGAAAAATACAATAAACAAAATGAAAAATGCAACAGAGAGTAATATGAGCAGAACTGATCAAGCCGAAGAAAGAACCTGTGGCTTTAAAGACAACTTATGTGAAAATACACTAGCAGAGGAGAAAGTGGGAAAAAATGGAAAGGAAGAAAGAGGGCCAGCCAAATAACTCAAGGGGCTAAAAGTGCCTGCGTAGGCCGGGCGCAACGGCTGGGGTCAATCCCCAGTGTGCATGCCAGCCCCACCCCACCCACCCCCTCCTCCAGGGCACACTAAGGCACGGAGGCAGCGATTGGGATTGGGAGTGGTGGCACACAGTGATAATCCCAGCACTTGTGAGGCTGAAAACAGGAGGATCAGGAGTTTGACCTATGCAGAGACCCTGTAGACTCTGTAGACCCTGTACTAAATACACACACACACACAAATAAATAAATGAATAATAAAAGAAAAAAGTACAAAGAAAAGGAATAAAGACAGCTCATATGATTTATACAAAAAAAAATAGCATCAACTGGGAAAATTTTAGAGTTATAAGAGTTTAAGAGACAGTGATGGGGCTACAGAGCTTATTTTCAGAAATAATATCAGAAAACTTCCAAAATCTAAAGAAATGTATAAATATTCAGGTACAAAAAGGTCAAGATTCAGAAGGAAAAAGACTCACCCTAGCAAAGCTGTCTTCCAAAAATGAAAGAGAAAGACTTTCCTCCACAGACAGAAGTTGAAAAATTTCACCAACACCAGACACGTCTCGAGACATGCTGAGAGACTGCAGGATGAAGTGTGCTAATGGCAACACGAAAACACGTAAAAGCGTAGAGTTCACTGGTGCAAGGGGCCTGAAAATCACCCTCAGAAGGCCCTCTGATAAAAGCGGCACTGTGCAGGTTGCTCACATCTTCAGAGCAAAGGATACAAGACAAAGCTATCAACTATTACTAGAGCTATTAGAGCTAATAACTATTACTATTGCTAAGAGACACACAATATTTAATATATAAGTGACAACATCATACTGCACCATGTGGGGGAAGCTTAAACTGTAGAGTTTAAAGGCAATCAGATTTAACCTGTTATTAGCTTAAAATAGCCTGGTATAAATATAGCTAAGACATTTTATATAAACCTTATGGCAATCAATTTCAAAAATCCATAATAGCTACACAAAAGATAACAAGTAAGCAATCAAAGCACATGAGAAAATCACCAAATCACAAAGGAAGATCCAGATGAGAAAGGAACAGAATATCTGCCAGAACACAAGAGAAGAAAAAAAATAGCATTACTAAAAGAATCCTTACCTATCAACAATTACTGTGAAGGAAAATGAATTAATTTGCTAATCTAAAGATAAGAGTGCTTAAACAATTATTTTTAGAAAGCTCTTACATACTATAGCAACATTTCACCTTTAAGGACAATATAAACTACCAGTAAGGGATGCACAATGATTCCATATAAGTGAAAAAGAAAATATCAGTAGTTATTTTTATCTCAGATAAAATAGATGTTGATGCAAAAATAAAATGTTCAAAAGAAAAGGAAGGCTGCAGTGTATTATTCAAAAGGTCAATTTATCAAAAGAATATAATAATTGAAACTATGAATGCACCAAACATAAAACAACTATGTAAATATTTATAAACACAAATATTCAGAGATTTAACCTGAGAAATAAAGTGTAAAACAATAATATCATATAATCCAGGCCAAAAAATACCAATAAGGAACCACTGAATTTGAACTACACTTAAGACCATCTGGACCTAACAAATATGTACACAAATATTCAACACCAGAATGTATAATCTTCTCAAGCAGCCATGAAATATACACTGGGTTACATTATTTCAACGAATTTGAAAACACTGAAATTACATCAAATGTCTTTTCCAACCACAGTGGTATTGCCATGGCTTGAGTATACATGTCACTCCAAATTCATACGTTGGGGGGAACTATCCACCTGGGCCCCCCTCCTGTCCCTCTCTCAGACAGAAGCTTTCTTTCCTTCAATAAATCTATTCTGCTCATAACCTCCATTTGTTCTTAAAATTCATTCTTCGGTTTTAGAGAACACAAACTCATCCAGGTCAGGTTGGAAATTTCAATATCCTGCACCATTTTGGAGAGTCCCACCGAGATCACTGGACAGAGGTATGAGTTTGCTTTTCTTTCATAAATTCTGAATTGGGACTTGCTTAGGTAACAAACCTCTGTAACCATAATTTTGTCCTACCTCTTGTCCACTTAAGTGAGTTCCCATGTCTTTACCACCTTAGACCTGCCTCACCACATGGTTTTCCTCTATAAAAGAGACAACTTCCAGGGAAACTACCCACTTGAGGACGCCCTCCCGTCCCTCTCTCAGACAGGAGCTTTCTTTCCCTCAATAAATCTATTCTGCTCATAAAAAAATAAATAAATAAATAAAAATCCATACATTGGAGCAGAGTACCCAGAGTGACAGCACTGAGCTAGAGCCTGTGAGAAAGAGACGAAGTTGTGGACATTCTGCCCTCATGTAGAGAGTTGCCATGCCTGGAGCAGTGGAAGGCGGGCTCTCAGGCCTTTCTGTCGTGGGCATGACCAGAGGTGAAAACAGCTTCCCTACATACACAGTCTACAGGTTCCCTGATTTCCTAGCCTCCAAAAATGTGAGAAACAAATATGCATAAATTACTCAGAATACAGTGCTTTATAAAGCAGCCAAAAACAGGTATAAAATAAGAAATTAATAACAGAAAAGTTTCAAAAAATTCAAAAAACATGAAAATTAAACTATTCACTTCAATTAAATGAACAACCAAGAAAGTTAAGATAGAATTTTAAAAATATCTAGAGACAAGTATATATGCAACATGCCAGATATGTTCCTTTATTTATTTATTCATTTATTTATTTATTTGATACAGGATCTCACTGTTTAGCTTGGACTTGTAATGATCATCTTATCTCAGCCTCGCCAGGGCTGGGATTACAGGCTTCATCAATACGCCTGGTTTTGGTAGCCAGCTCAGCACGGGGCCAGCAGGGCATGTAGCACTGGGGATCAAACCTGGGTCCCTGTGCTTGCCAGGCAGGTGTTTAGACTGCTGAGCTATCTCCCTGTCCCACCAAATATTACAGGACATAGCAAAAGCAATTCCAAATCGCAACTTTATAGAAATAAATGCCTGCATTAAAAAAATTAAATATCTCAAGTAAATAACTTAATGATACACCCCCAAGAAACTATAAAAATAACAACATAGCCAATGTTAGGAGAGAACTAATGAAGATCAGAACAGAAAGAAATAAAATAGAAAACAGAAAAACAATGGAAAAGATAGATCAAACTACAATTGTGTCAATAAAGGTAAATATACATTTATTGACATAAATTTAAACTGTACTAAGAAAAAAAGAGAGAGAACTTAAGTACATAAAATCAGACATGGAAAAGAAGACATAACAATTGATACAAAAGTTCATAAGACAGTACAAATCATACAAGAACAATCTGGATAATCTAAACAAAAAATGGATCAGTTCCAACACACAATAGATCAAGACTAAATTAATAGAAAACCCTAACAGAATAGTATCAGGTAAAGAAACTGAATAAAGTCTTTGGTCAAAAGTCCCATAACGTCATGGAGTCACGTTGAATTCTACCCAACATTGAAAGAACTAATATTAGTCCTACTCAAAGTCTACCAAAAAACTGAAAAACAGAAACATTTAGAAACACATTTCAGGACTCTAACATTACCTTGACATCAAAGCCAGACAAAAATACCAGAGGGACCTCTCTGGACCAAACCCAGGCATGTCACATGACACCCTGGGTTGCGCCCTCAGGACCCCACCACTCCTCCAGCACTCCCCCCTCAAGGCGACCCAGTGAGTAAGAACTTCTGCTGCATTCTCTGGACCCCCAGATCCAGCCTAAGCCCAGGCCCAGTGATTGTGTGGGAGAGCTTCTGACCCTCCTGAGCCCGCAGAACCTCTCCAGACCAAACCCAGGCATGCTGCAACAGTGAGATACTCTGCTGCACCCAGGGGATGCCTCCACCCCTTCAGAGCCCATCTTTCCAGTCCACTGAGTGAGTGGGAACTTCTCCGCACTCTCAGGACCACCAGGACCCAACCCCAGCCCAGGCCCAGCTAGTGTGTAAGAGAGCTTCGGCACTCCCCTGCACCCCCGGACCATGAGCACAACAGAGGGGCATAAGAGATTCACTGTTGTGCCAGAGGGGCACTATAGGTTCACCTTGAAGGGCTGCAGCATGTAGGAGCTGAGCAAACCAGCTAGACCTGAATTTCAGTGGGTACTAAGGTTATAACTGAACCAAAGCTGTACACCAAAAGTTAGAAGACATTGCTACAAAAAATGACAAAGTGAAGGAGCAAAATGCAATCTCAGGCCTTTAGCCCACCCAGAACAAGTGCAGAAGACATTAGTTCAGCTGAAATGTATGAATTACTAGCCTCTGATGTAAAGAAACAACAGCAGAAAGGCATGGAGGAACTCAGATCAAAGTTAATCTCTGAAATAT
The DNA here is from genome assembly GCA_004027165.1 of Ctenomys sociabilis. Classification (NCBI taxonomy): domain Eukaryota; kingdom Metazoa; phylum Chordata; class Mammalia; order Rodentia; family Ctenomyidae; genus Ctenomys; species Ctenomys sociabilis. The sequence continues at coordinate 33,673 of PVKA01006354.1, forward strand.
AAAAAGAGAAATCTCTGAATTGCTAGTGTCGGAAATAAAGAAACAACATCAGAAAAGTATGGAGCATCTCAGATCAGAATTAATGTCTGAAATAAAAGAGATTTCTGAATGCAGAAACATACAGAGGAAATCACATCAGAAATAATTTCTACAATAAAAGAATGAATAACTGCTTCTCAAGAAGACACTGATAAAAAAAATAGAGGAAATTAGAAAAGTGACAGTCTTTGAATAAACAATAAAGGAAAGAACTAGATCACATAAAGCAGAGTCAAGAGATATAGAGGAACTTAAAATTTCAATCACAAGTTTGCAAAACCAACTGAGTGAATGTGAAGATAGAGCTTCAGATCTTGAAGACGAGGTTGCAGCTAGTGAAAAGGTAAGAAAAGATCTTTTAAAAACAACCAAGATGCAGGAAAAAATAATTCAACACACTCAAGATGATGCAAAGATGAACAACGTGAGACTAATAGGCATCAATGAGAAGGAGTCAATACAAATGATATAAAAAGAATTTGGGCAGAAATAATAGCAGAAAACTTCCCAAATATGGGGAAGCAATCTTACATTGAGGTAACTGAAGCATACAGATCTCCATATAACTTCAACTCAATTAAAAATACATGAATACATAAAATAGTCAAGATCTTGGAAATCCATCACAAGAACAATATATTGAAAGCTGCTAGAAAAAAGAAGTAGATCACATTGAAAAGAAACCCCACCAGAATAATGGCTGACTTCTATTCACAAACCATGAATGCAAGAAGAGCATGGAGCAGAGTACTTCAAGTACTCTATGAAAACAAATTTCAGCCCAAACTACTATACGCTGCAAAATTCTCTTTCAAGTTTGATGGAGAAGTGAAATACTTCCATGACAAAGAACAACCAAATAATTTCATGCTGACAAAGCCAACACTACACAGACTACTGAAAGATGGTCCTAGAGAGCGAACAAAATGATCAGAACTCCACAAATGAGAACAGAAGGAACTCACTAAATAGGGCAAACAATTAAACACAGGACAAAAGGGGGTAAACAACAGCAGGTAAATAATATACTGAGTATAAATCAATACATTTGAATTACAGTTGTCAATGTAAATGGACTAAATTCACCAATTAAAAGAAATAGACTGGCACAGTGGATTATAAAACACAACCCAACAATATGCTGTATATAAGAAACACTTAACTCAAAAGAGAAATTCATAGACTGAAAGTCAAAGAATGGAAAACAATACTACAAACCCCAGCACATCAACAAAAAGCAGGAGTAGCAAACCTGTTCTCAGACAGTCTCAACTTCAAACCAAGAATGATCAAACAAAATTAAGAAGGCCATTATGTACTGGTTAGGGGAAATATTCAAGAGGAAGACGTAACACACATAACCATATACGCACCAAACATGGGAACATAAAACTATATAAAACAAATCTTAATGGACATGAAAACTCTAATATCCAAGACCACAATCGTAACAGGAGAACTTAAAACACCCTTATTCCAAATAGACAGGTCAACCAGACAAAAAATTAGCAAACAAATAGCAGAACTGAACCAGAGCTTGGAACAAATGGACTTGATGGACATATACAGAGTGCACCAACCAATAACAGCTGAACACACATGTTTTTCATCTGCACATGGGTCATTTTCTAGAATAGACCACATACTGGTCCACAGTTCGTACTTAATTATATGCAAGAAAAAAGAAATTGTCCCATGAATCTTATCGGACCACAGTGCAATGAAACTGGAAATAAACAAGAGAAGAAAATTTAAAAATCCAACAAATACATGGAAATTAAACAACACCCTAGTCAGCAACCAAAGGGTCACAGATAAAATTAAAGAAATTCAACAATATCTACAATTCACTGAATATTTGAGCACAATTTATCGGAAATTATGGGATGCAAAGAAAGCAGTTCTCAGAGGGCAAATCATAGCTGTGAACTCACATGTTAGGAAAACAGAACAGGAAGAAACAAACAACCAAATGATGCACCTCCAACATGTAGAAAAGGAAAAGCAAAGCAAACCCAGAGCACAAAGGTGAGAAGAAATTATAAAGGCTAGAGCAGAAATTAATTCAGTTGAGACAAGTAAAATAGTTCAAAGAACTAATGAATCAAAAAGCTGGTTGTTTGAAAGATTAAATAAATTGATAAGCCCCTAGCTAACCTCATCAAAAAGAGTAAAGAAAAAATTCAAATTCAAGCAACAAAGAATGAAAAGGGTATAATCACCACAGACCCAGTGGAAATTCAGAAGATTATCAATAGCTACTTTGAGAACCTTTACCCTCACATAATAGAAGACACAGAAGAAATGGACGTATTCCTAGAAAGGTACACAATACCAAAACTGAATCAAGAAGACATAACAATTCTCAATACAATAACAGCCAATGAAATATGAAACAGAATAAAAAGTGTGCCAACAAAGAAAAGTCCAGGTCCTGATGGATTCACAGCCGAATTCTACAAGAAATTTATGGAAAATATAATCCCTATACTACTCAAATTCTTCAATGATATTGAAAAGTAAGCGATCCTCTCAAAATGATTCCTGGATGCAAGTGTATACTGACACCAAAACCAGGTACAGATGCAACTAAAAAAGAGAACTGCAAGCCAAGCTCACTCATGAACATAAATGCAAAAATCCTCACTACAATCCTAGCAAATAGAATACATCGAATCATCAAGAAGATTATACACTATGACCAGGTAGGGCTCACCCCAGGGATGCAAGGATGGTTCAATACATGCAACTCTATAAATGTAATATATTATATCAATAGAATCAGATCTAAAAACCACATGATCATCTCAATTGATGCAGAAAAGGCTTTTGACATAGTTCAACACTCATTCATGTTGCAAGTCCCACAAAAATTGGAATAGAAGGCCTCTACTTCAATCTGGTAAAAGCTATCTATGACAACATAATGGCTAATATAATTCTAAATGGTGAAAAACTGAAATCTTTCACTCTCAGATCTGGTACAAGACAAGGATGTCCTCTATCACCCCTCCTATTCAATATAATTCTGGAATGATTAGCTAGAGCCATTAGACAAGAAAGAGAAATAAAGGGAATAAGAACAGGTAAATAATAAGTTAAAATATCATTATTTGCATATGACATGATACTTTACTTGGAAGACCCAAAACACTCCACCAAGAAGCTACTAGAATTGATAGGCTTCAGTAGGGTAGCAGAACACAAAGTAAATACCAAAAAGTCAATAGAATTCATCTACACAGATAATAAACACACTGAGAGGGTAATTAGAGAAACAATTCCTTTTACAATAGCACTGTGGAAAATGAAATACCTTGGAATTAATCTAACTAAAGATGTCAAAGTTCTTTTTTTTATTTTTTTATCTTTATTGAAGAACAAATAGCAATGAGATAGTTTCAAAACAAATTACTAGGCCAGATTAAATAATTAATACATTGCATATTGTTTTCATAGTGGTTGTTTGTTGTACAAGGTGCATACACGATATTTGCTATTAGAGCAGATGCCTCTAATCAATGAATTAAGAGAATATAGCTGTATACTTATCTTTAGAAGTCAAATATCTTTTTAAGAAAAATTACAGTACTCATAGAGGATTTCAGATAATGTAAAGATATTCTCTGCTCCTAGATAGGAAGAACCAACATCATAAAAATGGCCATACTCCCAAAATTGCTCTACAGATTTAACGCAGTCCCTATTGAACTACTATCAATATACCTCCCAGACCTAGAGAAATCGTTCCTAAAATTTATTTGGAACCAGAAAAGACCTAGAGTAACAAAGGCAATCCTGGGCAACAAAGTCAAGGCAGGAGGCATTACAATTCCTGACTTGAAAGTATATTACAAAGCTACTGTGATAAAATCAGCATGGTACTGACAACAAAATAGACCGGAGGATCAAGGGAATAGATTAGAAGATGCAGAGGTCTCTATGAACACACTCAGCCACCTGATCTTCAACAAAGGGGCCACACACATTTACTGGAAGAAAAGATAGCCTCTTTAACAAATGGTGCTTGGAAAACTGGCTCTCTACATGTCGAAAACTAAAACTTGACCCAGGTCTGTCACCATTCACTAAGCTAAAGTTGAAATGGATTAAAGACCTAGACATTAAAACAGAAACACTAAATCTCCAGAAAGAGAAAGAAGGAGAAAGTCTTGAAGACATAGGGGTAGGCAAGGAGTTCATGAACAAAAATCAAATTGCATGGGTAACACTTAAAAGAATCAACAACTGGGACCAACTCTTATTGGGATGTTTTTGCATGCCAAAAGAAATTACCAACAAAGTGAAAAGACAACCCACAAATTTAGAAAAAATGTTGACTAATAAGCACTCTGACACAGGTCTGCTCTCTAGAATTTATAAACAACTGAAACATTAACACCCCAAAATGTAAAGACCCAATCCAGAAATGGGCATCTGAGATGAACACACACTTCTGAGAGGATGAAATTAAAGAAGCAAATAAATATATGAAAAAGTGTTCCACATCGCTAGTCATCCGTGAAATGCAAATTAAAACAACACTGAGATACCATCTCACCCCAGAAAGAATGGCTATCGTAAACAAATCAACTAACAACAAATGTTGGAGAGGCTGTGGAGAAAAAGGAACCCTTCTCCACTGCTGGTGGGAATGTAGACTGGTACAACCATTGTCGAGACTCTTCACAAATCTAGGACTGGAAATCCCATTCAAGCCAGCTATCCCCCTACTGGGAATTTTCCCAGAGAACTGAAAACATCATATCATAGTGATATATGTGTACCTATGTTCATGTCAGCACAACGTATGCTAGCCAAATCTTGGAAACAACCAAGATGCCTGTCACCTGAAGAATGGATGAAAAAGATTTGGCATTTTTATACAATGGAGTATTACTCAGCTACAAAGAATGATGAACTTGAAGCATTTATATTTAAGTGGATGCCACTTGAAGATATACTCATAAGTGATATAAACCAGACCCATATGTGTAAATATCACATGGTCTCCCTAGTATAAGAACTCAGCCGGGCATGGTGGTGCATGCCTGCAATCCCAGCACTTGGGAAGCTGAGGCAGGAGGATTGTTGTGAGTTCAAGACCAGCTTGAGCTACAAAGTGAGCTTAAGGCCATCCTGAACTGTATAGTGAGACCCTGTCTCAAAAAGACATAAAAAAAAGAACTCAGAATAAGAAATACAATTAGAAAGATATAACACAATTAAAAGGAAAGCAAGAACTGAAGGAGTGGACAATGGAGGAGAGGGAGAAAAGCTAGGAAAAATGACAGGGGCAAAACCATAAATTTATATACATGAGATGGGTAACGCAATGATCCTGAGAAACATCAGCAGGTTTTTGAAACTAGCTGTTAATTGCTAGGATTCTCAGCCTGAATAATTATATATGCTGATACCTGTGAACCAAGCAGCTGCACTGGAGTTAGCGGTGCGTAATAGAAGGGTCACACTTGGAATACTTGTCATTCTGGTCTTCTAAATATGTACTTCTTGTCATGACATACCAATTATTGCCATACTGTCTCTCAAGTAGATATTTGTTTTAAAAAAACATAATAAATGAAAAAACGAGACAAGAAAAATGTTACAGGACTGTCCTGCTACAATACTGTATATGGTTAGATTTCTAAATTTCTGTATAAAAATATGTAATAGTTTATTCATTTTTTAAAAATATTTTTTTTAATTTTTTCTTCATATTCTATAGGGATTTAAATTTTAATGTATTAATACTTGATGGAAAAACCTGTTCCATACTATAACTAAGATGTTTGATATTCAGAAAGATAGTGAGGTTAAACCCAACTGCATATGTTGTAGGATAATAATAAGCTTCTCTTCTGGAGGGTTAACAACTTAGGTTTGCAGACCAAAAATTAGAGAAAAAGAAGGGCTGCAAGGTCAGCCAACATTTTGGCCCTAACTTTTCAAGGTCAGTGAAGGCTCAGGACATAGGAGAACCTGTACTGTAACATATTCTGACTCAGTTATTTCCCTAATTTTCTGATTAAGGAGATTATGGGGCCACATAGCCACATGATCGATGACATAGAGTGTTCCTAAGAAGAGTCACACGGACAGAAAACATTCTCTCAGGCTTTCACAGAGAGCAGACTGGTCAAGCAATGAACGTGACTCATCCACAGGGCTGACACTGACAAAGGATCTGCAAACTGCAATAAAGGATTACAGGTTAAATTGTGAGGGTGTTTGACTGACCTTATCAGATACAGAAGTTACATTTCTTATTATATAGGTCTTGCTTTATCTTGGTCTTAACCATCCAGCAGAAAAGTATAAAAACAAGGTATAAATGTATAGCCATATTAATATGCTGAGCTGTGAAAGGCTCAAGTCAACAACATCTGACACAGCCAGTATTACAGATAACCCACTACTATTATGGACTACTGGACTATATTTTATTATTTTCCTGAATCATGCACCTACCATATTTAAATAGCAGTGGAATACCCATCTCTAACAAAACTAAACAAAAAAAGGGAATACGAAGGAAGCACTATTTTGTATCTGTATGTATAAAATAGCTAGGATAGATATACAGCTACAATGAGAAGGAAGATTTGTACTAATAGTATTTGGATAGGATATCATGTCTGCATCTTGTACCACTAAGAAGATAACAGTATGCAATGTATTAATTATTGAAAGTATCCTATGAATTGGTTTTGAAACTGTCTCACTGCTATTTGTTTCTAAATAAAATTAATTTTAAAAAATACTTAGAAAACATTATAAGCCAATATCCCTGGTGAAGAGAGATACAAAATTGCTTAACAAAATACCAGAAAATTAAATTCAGCACATTAAAGGGACCATTTACCATGATGAAGTAGAACTTATAACAAAAATACAAAAGTACATCAACTTACACAAAATCTATAAAGGTGACATATGAAATTGACCTAAGTAAGGGGAAAATATGTGATCATTGCATGACATGAAGGAATAAAAAAAAAGGAGGGTTCGATACACTCAACATACATGTATGCTAAATCCCTCAACAAATTAGGTAGAGAAAAAAGGTATCACAGTGCAGTTAAGGTTGCACGTGACTAGAACACAGCTGGCATTATGCTCAGCATTTAAAGCTAAAACCTTTTCATCTAAGACAAGAAACCAGACGAAGTCTTGACAGTTTTTATTTGACAGAGCACTTGAGGCTCTGGCATGAGGACTGCTACACTGGAGCAATCGATCAAGAGGAAAACACATCCAAGTCGAAAAGGAAGAAGTTAAGTATCTCTTCTTGTGGTATCCATGATTTTATACAGAAGACATCCTGAAAAAGGAACCAAAGAGCTGTCATGACTAATAAATAAAGTCTCATGATACAAAATAAACATACCATAAAATCCATGGTTCTGAAACAAATAACCTGAAAAAGAAATCAAGGAAACCATATTATTTATGATAATGGTGAAAAAGTAAAGTACCTAGGGATAAATTTACCTGAGGAAATGAAAGATTAAGAAAACTATGAAATTTGATGAAAAAAAACTGAAGAACAAACAAATGGAAAGTTATCTAGTCCTGTAGATGGGATCCAAAATATTCCCTAAATGATTATTGTTTGCTGATGGGCTTTGGGACGGTGCCAGATCATGACAGCTCTCAGATGATTGGTGGACTAACACCCTGACACATTCCTAACCAATACCATTGTGGGTAAATGACAGAAATGGGGGATGGAGCCTGCTTTAAAGAAGCAGGTCAAGAGGAGGCAGCCTTGGGACCTATTCCTGATCCTTCACCCCTTCCTCCAGGGCTCTACCACTTTCTCTCTGCTTCTCAGCGGCCAGGAAGGTGTAAGTTCAACTTCAGCATGATAGTCTACCCTGCCTCAGCCCACAGAAACAGAATAGCCCACAATGGGCTGACAGTGAGTCAAAATAAGTCTTTCCTCTGTTAACTGGTTTACTTCAGACATTTTATCACAGCAACATAAAGGTGCAACAAATGAGAATTAATTTGTTAAAATACCTATACTATGCAAAGCAATCCACAGATCCAAGACAATTTTCACTAATATATTCCAAAAACATTTTTTCACAGATATGGGGAAAAATCTTAAAATTCAAATGATCCTACAAAACAAAGAAAAAAATCCAGACCAAAGAAATTTTAAGCATAAAAAACCAAGCAAGATGGAGGCTTCACGTTATCTGATTTCAAAATATACTACAGACCATGGCATCAAAACAGCATGGTATTAGAATGAACAGACACTTGGAACAAACTGAACAAGAGGGAAAGCCCAGGAAGAAATGCACACATTCATCTGCAGTTATTCTGAGCAGAAGTGCCAACTTCGCACTCTGGGAAGGGGAGAGTCCCTTCTGGAAGTGTTGCTGGGGAGACTGCCATCCATAAACAGGGAGAGAAACTAGACTCTTGCTTGACACCATACACAAAATTAAACTCACAATGGATTAAAGATCTTAAAGAAGACCTCAAACCATAAAACTACTAAAAGAAACCATAGGGCAAAGCCCTTAGGCATTGATCAAGAGAATAACTTTGAGTATCACCCCAAAAGAATGCACATCAAAGCAAACCCAAGGATTAAGCTAGCATGCTTCTGCATAGCAAAGGAAACAATGGAGTAAGCCTACTAAGCAGAAGCATTTGCAGACTGCGTACCTCACGAGGGGCTAATATCCACAATGTATATGAAGCAAAACATGCAAGAAACAACATCTACAAAGACCAACAGCTAAACAGACATTTCTCAGGAGAATTTTAAAAATAGCTGACATGTATATGAAAAATTATTTACAATCACTCACTAATCAGCATAATTCAAATCAAAAATCACAAAGAGACATTACTTAACCCTATTATTTTGGCAGCTATCAAAAGGACAATATAATGGCTTGTACCTGGATGTCCCCCAAAGCTTTATGTGCTCACATGTGGGGTGTTTTGGAGGTGGCTGACTCTGGGTGGGAGAATCTTACCTAAGGGTGTGAAATATGGATTAAGGGTGTAATATCTGGGTCCCCCCAGTTGAGTTATTTAGCATTCTCCTGGGTATGGGTAATGGGAAGCCCCTCCCTCGGTGCAGGCAGCACCAACCAATAGGCTTGGAACCTGCATGAACATAAGGAGGAAAGAGCAAGGCTTACTGTCAGCTGCCCCTATCTGCCATGCCATGACTGTTCCTACTCACTGATGCCCCTCTGTCATACTAGGCTGCCTTAGAACCAGCCTATTATGGACTGAAAGCTCTACAAACTCTGGACTAAAATAATGTTTCCAAGACTAGGTATGGTGGTACACGCCTGTAATCCCAGTGCTGGGGAGGCTGAAAATAGGATAATCACTCAGAGTCCATAGGATAGGAAGACCCTGTACCAAATACATTAAATAAATAAATAAACATTTCCTTTTTTATCTTTGGGGACCTGGTATTTTATGTCAGCAATGAGAAAAGTTAAGACACATAACAAATGGTGGTACGGATGTGGAGATGAGAAACCTTTTGCATACTCTTGGTGGCAATAAAATTGAATGCGACCACAATGGAAAACATAGTTTGTAGGGACAGGGCTCCCTAGGTAGAGCCAGAACACGAAAGCTACCTCCAGGAGAGAAGTGAAACCTACTTAACTTAGCAAAGGAGCAGGGGCTAGAGAAACCAAGCATGAAATGGTGCTGACACGTGGCCCCCAAGGGCATTAACAGAATCAGAACACAGAACCCGCTAACCAATCCCACTGCCCCTCATGTGGGAACACAAGCGGAGGACCTAATACCACATGAAATTCCACCACAGGAACAGGGGAGGGCAGCTGCCCACACCACCATAAAATGAGCCCTGCTCTACAGAAGTGGCCGACTTCCAGCGCTGGAGTTCCTCCTCCCCAGAAGAGTCTGTACAACTCCTGCAAATAAGCCTTTCTATCACTTTGCAATGTCTCTGAACTCCACTCTTCTATTTCTATACTTGACTGACAGTTCAGACCCAGAGACAACTCAAGGCTGGTGGTCAGGCTTCTGGGTGACAAGAGACTCCCTTAACAAATTAAAAATAGAAATAGTATATGACCCAACAATCCCAGTTATGGGTATGTAGTGAATAGAAATGAAGTCAGTATGACAAAGAGATATACAGAAGCCAGGCATGTGGTACACGCCTGTAATTCCAGCACTTGGATGGGAGAGGCAGGAGGATTGCTGGGAGTTTGAGGCCAGCTTAGGGCTAAATAGTTCAGGAACAGCCTGGAAAATACAGCAAGACGCTGTCAATAAATAAATAAAAATGATTTAAAAACTTTTACATTCACTGCCAAAATAGGGGACCAACCTAAATGTTTATCCACAGATGAAGGAATAAACAAAATGCAGTATATAGACACAATGGAGTACTATTCTGCCTTAACAGGAAAAATCCTGTCATCTCTGATGATTGAGGGAACTAGAATATATTATGTGAAGTGAAATAAATCAGGCACAGAGGCAAATATCACACAGTCTCACCCATCTGTGCAATCTAAAAAGGTAGGCTGGTTAGTGACCTTCATTTCTCCTTGCCACATAACACAAAATTATTGGGTTTTGAAAGACACTTTAAAGACATGACAGGCCAGCCAAATAGCTCAGCGGATTAAAGCCCCTGCTTAGGCAGACTCCAGGCTGGGAGTTCAATCCCCAGGCCTGCTGTGCCGCCCTACCCCCAGGGCTGGCCCCACCCCCAGGGCAGCTGAGAGGGTAATTGAGACTGGGCATGGTGGTGTGCATCTGTAATCTCAGCACTTGCGAGGCTGTAAACAGGCAGATCACTAAACAGTTCAGTCTAAGCACTGAGATCCTGTACACCCTGTGGACCCTTCCCTAAAAATACAAAAAATAAAAATAGAGACATGACATCATGGAAGACCACTATTCCCACCACGATATCTGTATTCTTTTCAATTCCATTAAATTAATATAGTCTTCCGTGTCACTTGGTCCCACTCCGGCTAACTTGCGTCATTTAATATTGCAGCTCCTGTATCTCACGCTACTAGGTTCTCTGTCTCAAAAGCACAGAGCTCACCGCAGGCTCAGGACCTCAGCTCACACCACTCCCTTAGCTTGTGTTTCTCTCCCTCTGTGATCCCTCATACCCTTTCTTCTCAAACTACTCTTCCAGAAGATCATTTCCCTGAGGCCATGACACCTCACACTAGAATACAAATTCCCATTACACCCTTATTTCTTCATATAATTTATCTTGATAATGATTCATTATTACTTGTACAGTGGTTGAATAGCTTTTCTAAGACAAGATTAAGTTCCACCTTCTTGGTTTGCCTTAACATCTTGTAATATCGTAGGTGCACAACCGTAATCTCTATGCATGAAACAACATAACTCGTTTAATATTTATAACAATGTGCATTATGTAATGAAGGGTACTAGGGCTCAACACATTGCCTACCATCATCGTTGTCACACTTCCACCTCAGCCAGTCTGCCTTACAAGCTCTCTTAATCGTTGTGCCATTCTACTCTTCAGGGGACTGAAGGCCACCAACTCTAAGTTCACAGATGCCCCGACCGCCACACCAACTGTGAGCGCTCACTGCCATCCTGCATCCTTAGCACAACTACCTTTGCCTCCCAAGTCAATGACTTATAACCAAACACCTTACTTCATTCCTGTTTTCAAATATTGGCATGTGAGTAGACCTATACACGTCTTCTCCTTTTAAATCTTAAGTTCTTTTAAAATAATTACCCATCATAATTAAAATTATCAACTTACTCAAGAGAAAATAATCTTTGATTTCATCTGTTTCCTTTTGGTGATAAAAGGGATTATAAAAACTATGAATCCTTCAGAATACATTTTCTTAAGCCAACAGATGAAACTATCAATTTTTGGAACCTGGCCAGATGAATTGTTAAGATCAAAGATCAAAAACTCATGTTTGCAAGCAAGCCCTAGAATCTTGATTTTGCATACACACACTCCTCATCTTTAATGTTTTTGTTCTGAGAAAAGAATATTAAGATCCTTATCTTGAAAACAACTTCATAGACTTCAAAACAAGCTAGGTGTACTATTCCATAAGATTTCCGAATTCTTTATACAATCTTTCATAGGTCTTTTCATTGTTAACATTCACACCTCTATTTTTTTTTTTTAATTTTTGGCAGAACCAGGAATTGAACTCTCTATTCTTTTAAAAGCATTAAAAGTCTGTATTTTTGGCTACGTGTCAGGTTATACAGCAAGAAATGACTACAAGATGTGCATTCCAAACTATTACTTGAAGTTTTTTTCAATTACTCCTATAATTGGTACAGATCAAAAGCTGCATGCCTTAAAGAATGATACAATTCAGTATCTTATTAATTAAACTTCCTATACAGCTATACATCAAATTCAGCAATCACAGAAATATTTTATTGGTAGTATGGTTGTTGTTACAGGAAGAAAAAAAGATAAGACTATATTTTTTAAAGAGAGGAATATATTTATAGAGGGGAAAAAAGCTTTTGCCCGAGAGAGGGACAGAAAGGGACTTGAGTGGCGTGCCCAGGACCCTGCCTTTTCTTGGGATCGTTAAAGAGCAAATCCACAAGGTGAGGTGGGTCCAAGGTGGGAAACATGGGAAGATGGACATGAGGTGGGACAAAATTGTGGCCAGTCAATGAGATTACAAGCACAACTGCCCAAGTGAAATTGATTAAATTGGGATCCAATGGGAAAGCGAGTGACACAGAAAGCAGACATCCACATGTAGCAGGGGTGCTTCCTGCAGCGCGTGGACTAGTGGCTCTTTCTGGGTTTTTCAAGGTGATTGATCCCTATTTAGAATATCGATCCCTTATAAGACTTTAAAATACATTTTAATTTATGATACCATATAATAAAATTTCAAGTAATGTTAGATTTATACTTCATAGTTCACAAAATTATTCACATTCATATAGTACTAAACTGCATACACCTAAAAGAAAAACAGAGACAAAAACAGAAGCAATACTAAATAAGTAAAAGTCACTGAGAAAATATATGCTGAGATTTCTTTAAAGCAAAGACACAGAAAATGGTTTTATTGTTGAGTAACATCACAACTCAAAAATCTCTTCTACTTAGAACATATTTGATACTGCAAAGATACTTGTATTACAGGCTCATGAAGCCTAAGAGCAGCTCACAGCGTCTGTAAGTTGTTACTATTCCCCCTGTGACATTCTCCACACCATGTGAAATATGTATAGTGCACTCCACTCACTATAAATGGAATCTATAACATCTTCAGAGTCTCAGTGCTACTGTCTCTCTGAAGCTTGTGGGATCTAAGGAAACAGCAAAACTCAGAACTGACTTCTTGACCAAACCTTCTCCACCCCAATAGCAGAAAAAAAGGACCTTTTCAAGGTAATACAGAAAAAACCACATAGAGCCAAGGTCCACTTGTTCACTGCAGAATCCAGGACTTAGGATTAAAAAAATCACGATAGCATAATCAACACATCAGTAACATATGAGAACACCATATGCAATAAATCCTGATTGATAAGCTATATGAAATAAAGTTCATAACTTGGCAGAAAAATGAAATTATACATCTTCAAATCAAAAGCATTTACTCTGTATAAATACTGGACTTGGTATCAATAAGAAAATAAAAACAACCAACTTATTAACGAGCACTGATAAATCTAGTTATTGAAAATGACCTAAAGAAAGCATAATTCATGTGTCTCATGTATTTGGAATACAATGCCTACCTGAAGAAGCTGTCGATTGATATAGAAATCCATGTTTCTAAAACATTTTCAATTAACCAAGCAAAGACATTGGTTCCTAAAGACTATTGCCTTGAAAATTTTAACTGTCTGCTATCTAATTATTCAATTCCCTCACACAAAACACATAATCCTCAAGTTTTCTATTTATGACGTAGTCTTCACAGGTAAGTAGGAAGAAAAACTAATAAAATTTTAAGAATTTGGAAATTTTACAAGCACAGCAATCCCATTTATTAATGCCTTTAGATTCTGTAAAGCTTTCCATTTATTCAGTTTGTCAGTCCTGGAATAACTTTGCTTTCATTCCAGAGAAATAAAAGCAAAATAAAACACACCAAAAACCAAAACCTTGACCCCACTGACACTTCTATTCAAGTGAGAAATCATGCTGACAGTGGAGCCACATACCATTTTTTATTAAATTTGCTTTCTTTTTAATCAAGCATCCATGTCCCACTCTCAAAAACAAAAAAATAAAATAAAATCTTTAGGTAAATAAAACTTCACAACAAATATTTGTCACAAAAACATTAAGCAAGGGAAAATTAAAATGGCAAATTAAAAAAAAAAAAAAACCCAGAAAGCTACATTGGAGCTCCTTATGAAGGCAAACTCATCTTACATAAATGCAACACATGTCAGTTTCCTTCTTGCCCAACTGTGAGCTTTGGTGAGACTGTCCATGGTGACACACACTGGCTGAAACTGGCAATAGCATCACTAGAGACACACTCAAGTCCTATCTTATTTGTATTTCTGGGTGGTAAATTTGTTAACAAGTGGCTGTATTTTGCATATCCAACTCTTCAGTAACTATGAATCGTGCTCCTTTTTCAAAGCTATAGACCCGAAATGACAAAAGGAAGACTTGGGCCACTGGGAGGACAATCGCTTGCTTTCAGGACTGGGCTGCACTCAGCTCTTGCTCTCACGGGGTCTCTCTCTCTCTCTCTCTCTCTCTCTCTCTCTCTCTCTCCCCTCCCTCTTCCTCTTTTCCTCTCTCCCTCTCCCTCTCTTCCTCTCTCCCTCTCTCCCTCTCACTCTCCCTCCCTCTCTCTCCCTCTCTCTGTCTCCTCCCATCTACACCTCATCTGCAATCTCGCACATATTTAGCTACTTTTCAAAACCTCATGTTACAACATCTTCCCATGAGCCAATCTTCAAAAGCTTCAAAGTTGAAGGCTTACAGCTTTGAAACTTGCTTCCTGCCCTGCCGCACCTTTAAATACACTGGAATCTGAAATGCTGACATTTGTACACAGCCAGTGTCCACTGGCTTCAAGAAGTTTTGAAAGCTTAAGCAAATAATTAATGGTGATAAAAGGTATACTTCCCAATTAATATTTACTGAAATCTCCAATTATTTAAAAGGCATATTACTCTTTTTCTTGTCATTGGTGGAAAAGGGAGAGTGACAATCTCTCCACAAGGGGTCTTCTCTCAAAGGGAGGGTGTTCTTGATACAGAGTGGTGAGAACACTAAAAGGTGTTAATAGTCCAGAAAAGGCCCCATCAGTAACTGTCTTGCGGCAGGGGACCACCCTTCCTAAAACTTTCAAAGTTACAGTCTTAACCAAGACTAAGCATCTTGTTTCCTACCTAAATCAATTTCACCCAAATGAGGCGGTTGTGTTGCAATTCATTGTTCCCCAGACTCCAAAGCCAACCATCTGCCACCGCAGTTTCTATGCGTTAATTAAGGGACTACTCGTTTGACAGGCAAAAGCAGAGTGGGGAGGAGGAGATGGGGGATGCAGAATGGGGAAAGAAAAAAAAAAAAAATCACTGAATGAGAAATGCGGCTAATTGTCGCCCTGGCCCCTGGCACCTCAGCTCGGTGCTGTCACCCCTGAAGCAACCTAAGTGAGGACCACCAGCCAGGCCAGCCCCTCAAGATGACACCCAGACCCTACCTTGAAACAGAAAAGCTTTCGTCCCATTATGCAGCCCGGGCACTTGGCGCACTCCAACCGTGGACTCCCCGAGTTCTAACTCTGTTAGGACGTCGATCTGCAGAGAAGGGTCCACCCCAAGCCCCCAAACTGGTGGGAACGGGGGAAAGGAGAATAGGGAAAGAAAAAATACAAATACTCAGTTAAAATACAAGCCTCTTCCTCCAGGGAACCACAGAATCGCGTCTTGGCGACAGTATTAGGAGAAGGCGCTGAGCAGCGACCCTGCGGTGCTGCGTAGAGCCTCACCCGCGATCAGCAGCCAAGCTCGCCGCAGCAGTGCGCCTGACCCCATCTCCATGACCTGCTCCGGCCCCTCTCTCTGTAAAGTTCCCCCCATCCCCAGACCCTGCCCGGGTGCAGCCGCCTCCTGGGCTCCAGCACAAGCATGGGAAACCCACAGACAAACCCGCCCCACTCCAAGACCCCCTCCAGACCTCCTCCGGGCCCGGAGCGGGGCGCCCGGCCAGCCCAGCCGAGGTGGGGGCCACCCGTCCCCGCCCAGCCCCGCGATCAGGCACTCACCAGCTCCGAGCCAGAGGATCAGCCCGCACGTTCTCAGCAGGACACGGGGCTCCATGGCGCGCGGGGCTCAGTCCATCGTCTTGCTCTTTAAAAATAAAATAAAAATCGAGGAGGGCTTGGAATCGCGGGAAACAGCCTTTGCGTTTCCTGCTGCCGCCTCGGAAAGACTGAATTTGGAGATTAACACGATTTGGTCGCCTAAGAAAGGAAAGGGCGGCCCCCCCAGGCGCGTGCAGAACTTGGAGCCTGCGCTGCGCTCATGGTCCCCGCACGCGGGGCGCAGACGGCGGCGTGGGTCGGAGACTGGGGGTCCGGGGTCCGGGTCGTGGTCCGGGGTCGGGGAGGGAAGGCTCGGGCTCCTGCGGGCCCGGACCGGCTCCCCGGGATGAGCGCCCCGGCCCGAGGCACAGAATCCGAGCCAACCTGCGGTGCGGGCAGAGACAATGGAGACAGCGCCGGGAGACGGCGGGAGAGACGGAGCCTCGGGGAAGGGCGGGGCGGGCGGGGCGGGGCGCGAGGCGGGCGGGGCGGCTTCCCGGGCCTCTCTGCGGCCGCGGGGTCCCCAGCCCGTCAGGCGAGCCCGGCGGCACCACTGCGGCCTCTGGCTCCCGCGCCCTCCGGCGCCGACCCGGCAACACCGATCTCCCCTCCCGATCCGGAGGTCTAGGTTCAGCTGCTAAGTTGATGGGCGGCCCTTGCTCTCGCCCCTCGATTTCGGGCGCTCGACTAGAAAAACCCGGAGCCCAGACCACCCGGCCGCAGGAGGCGACGCCGGCCCCGGCGTCCCCGCCCTTACAGGCAGAGAACCGGCTGTCGCGCTGGCACAGAGCACCCCGGCGGGCGCGGGGCCGAGGCGGCCCCGGCACGCAGAACTCCCGAGCTGGACCGAGGCGGACGGTGGCGGGCGGCGCGCGGGACGCTCTGGGGCCAACGGGAGGTGTCCTCCGCCCGGCGGGGCGCCGAAGAGCTCCCTGCTCCAGGAGCGCAGAGAGAACTTAGCGGCCAGCTGCTGGACAGCTCCGGGACCTCGCGCGCCCCCTGCCAAACCCGAGCTGGGAGCCCAGGGCTGCAGCAGGAAGAGCTGGGGTAGGAAGGTGGACAGGTGCTGGGTAGGTGGACAGACAGAAAGGCAGGTGGGCAGGCAGCAGGCAATAACCAGAAAGAAAAGCCTGAGTCCACGCGCGAGAGCGGAGCTAATGCAGTCAGCAACCACTTTCGTGCAGGCTCTCCCCGCCCTTCAACGTTCACAGGACCAAAGCGGAGCTATTTGTGATGTTTGTTAGCTGGCAAAAAGTATATCCAAGTCAATGCATATCTCATTTTTCAACACAATCGTAAAACTTCGAGGTAAATTTTTAGGAAACACGTCCCGCTTCTATATTTGGAAAAGTTCAAGTTTCAAAAGAGATTAAAATATTAATCTTAAAGACCAGGTCAGTTCCTTAACCAGTTCCAGACAGGGGGACTCGGACATCTCCAACTGGACTCTCCAACTGGACTCTACACAGCCACAGTCTCGGAGACGTCTCTGGGCCGCCCGGGGCTCTGGCCGGGAAGGGCGTTTTTCCAGCGGGTGCATGTGTGAAGGGAGGGGGGCGCCTTCCTTCCATCGTTGGAACTCTTGAGAAGCTCAGAAGCTTTGAAAGCTTTTTCCACACTGTTAATTCTCCCTACCAAATTTTTCACTTAATTCTAATGTTCTAAAATTAAGAAATACTGCAGTAGTTACATGTGATAAAGTATGACTGCTACAAAATTTCATCAATTTGCGAAACTACCAATTAAACTAATTCAAAGGGACTCATTCCTCCAGGAATTAGATTTGTCTATAGAAGTACATCCCAAAACATTAAGCTATAATAAATGCTGTAGCTACACAAGGTATACAAAATAAATTTTAAATTATATTATTATTTAAAGTTCTATTGGAAGTAAAGATGAGAGGATATAAAATAATTACATGCAGAAATTCTTCAACCTAGTTGCACTCAACTCCTAAAATAGGGATGTCCCCAATTATGCTGACAGCGGGTTTGAGGTGTGTCCCTAGTACAGCACACACAATGTGTCCCCTCCGGAAGAGTGGTGTTTCACACCTTCAGTCATTCCATTCAACTTCCTACTTAAGTTCTCTGACTCAACTACATACTATGGAAACCATTAAAATATGAGTAGAGAGTCGTTTAGGCAAAACTAAAACATAACGTTTGGAAATCCAAAATAAAGGCGAGTCATTATATTAGAGCATGTTAGAGCAAGCACTCTGAACCATAGAGATATTTGCATCTGAGGCTTGGGTACTTCTTTGCTGGGACTTTGCTGTGCCTTGTAGGGTCAGTAGGTGCTTTCCTGGTCTCTGCTCATAACTCCTGCACACTCCACATTTCACTGTATGTGTGTCTTGACTAGGGCTCGTTTTGCTGCTTTTTAAAGTGGTCTTCTAGGAAATGCAACACACACACCTAACTTTTCACATTCTACACAAGAGTCTACATATTACCTCTTCAATTAGAATATAAAAACACTACTCTTTCAGGTCGTGGTTTTCTTGTGCATTGTATCAACTACTGAAACTCTCTTAAGGAATATTGTTTATTCTTTCAATTATTGAAGAGGCATAACAACCCCTTCCCACTGTTCCCCATCTTCCCCAAACTATTTTTCATGTTCTAATTCCTGGAAACTGTGACTGCTACCTTATTTCAGGATTTAAAATTCCAGATGGAATCATCATTCTTGATCTCATGACATAAATAGGAAGATTCTCCTGAACTATCTGGATGTGTCTAATCACAGAGATCCTTCGGTGTGTAAGGAGGAGGCAGAAGAGATCAGAATAAAGCAAAGTGAGAAGAATTTGATTTGATGTCTGTGCATCTGAAGATGGAAGGCACAGGTCAAAGAACTTGGACAGCCTCTCAAGATTGGAAAGAACAAGGGTAAAGATGTCCCAAGAACCTCCAGAAAAGACCATATGGCTGCTACAACCTTGATTTTGGCACTCTTTTAGCATAATAAGTTGGCATTCATTTCATGGCAATTCTTTACAGTATCCATTGAAAAGTAAATGCATATTAGTCAGAAAATGAAAAGTCCAATTAAAATAGTTGACTCTTCTGGCCTTTGAGAGACCTTCTCCTACCATAAGCACTTAGCAAAGCTAAATAAAATTTCCAATATTAACTACCCCTTAATAGATTTAAATTAACAAAAGAAAAATCCTCAGATATGAGAAAAAGACACATAGCTGGAGACTGACAAAGAAAGCAATAGCTGATACAGTGACTAGAAGATGGCAGAACACATGGTATCAGACGCTATGGAAATGGAGAGTTTAGCACCCACGTCAGATCTAGACATAATGAATTATTCCTCTTCAATGAATGTCTGAAAGAGTAAGGATGTTACTGATCTCTCTGATAAGCATAGGGAACTTGTACTCCATCTAAAGAAAGAAACCTTAAAATCTTTGTACATTGACCCCTGAAGTGTCAAAAATACTTCGCAACTGCAGACAATCACAAATGGAAAACAAAAATCACCTATAATATAGGTCAAATCTCAGGTACAAGGCCCAAAATTATATTCCCTACTGGTGTAGGAACTCTAAAGTCAGCAATCATCATAATATCCTCGGGCCATCAGAAGAAGCAAAAGCAAAACTTGGGAGCTGGATGTGTGGTGCCTGCCAGCAGAAAGACCACCACGAGCTTCAGGAGGCAGGGGCACACAGTGAATGCAAAGCCAGTGTGAACTACATGGGGAAACTGTCGAAAAACACAGTAACACAAAACAAAACTTCTTTTACATGACCTTCCCAACCTGTGCCATGTAAGAGGAAAATTCCTGCTTAACAATTAATAATAATAGCATACCATGAAAAAAACTAAAGAAAACCTGCATACACAGTAAGGGAAAATTAGTATCTCATGAGGTCGGAGCAGAACTTTTAAAACGTGGTAGTTTACAACAAGTATTTTTAAATGATTGTAGATTTATCTAAAATCATAAAAATGAAATAATCAAAGAACACAATTATACAAGAAAAGGCTAGGCATATTTCTAAATAAACCAAATAGAACTTAAAGAAATAAAAACAAATTTAAAGCAATATTAGCTTTTAAGAGCACCCATTAGCTATAACAAACAGCAGTAAAAATATGGTTAATATCATTGAACAAGAAAGTGTGAATGAAAAAAAACCACATCTGAGAGTATTACTGAGAGCATGGCAAGACTGAATTTTGAACAATGAAAAGCATGAAAGTTAGAGATCCAACACATGACCACTGGGTGATGTCAAAAGCTAGAGAATAGAAGAGGACGGCATTATAGGAAATATTTAAAGAAGTGTTTTCAAATATTATAGCATTACACAAGGTTCTACTCAAATAAAGTATCTTTATCCCCACTGAATGGCATCAACCTGACAACAGAGCCTGGAGTTTTGAGGACTCCGCAAATTAGCAGCTGGGAAGCTGGAAAGCAGACCAGAGCTTGGGGGGCACTCTTCTTGCAGCGTTCCTAAGAAGCAGGCCACCAAGGCCACAGATCATCCTCTGAGCAGGCCACACACAGGACAGCTCTGAATAGCACCACAAGGTCTTTAAGCTGCATCAAAAGAAGATGAGGCAAAACTCAGTCTACATCCAGTTGGATCAACTGACTGCTTAAATACTTTTAATTCAACATTTTTCATAGCACTTAACAAAATTCAATCTCAGGACAAAACATTAAAATTTTCAAGATATAATCTGGTTTTTTCCATAAGAATCTTTTTGCATTTTTTTTTAATGAAAACAAAATAGCAAAATATTAATAAAAATTAAAAATGATACAAAATAGTGAGGTTTTAGTTTACAAAAAGCAACTCATACAGTTATATCTTTTGTCTTAAAAGATAAACAACACGCAAGCTGTAAGTTCTGCACACCTGCTTCAGGCTATATTCCACTCAGAAAACTCCATAGGACATCCATTTCCACACCTTTTTCAATATCTAAAGGTCAGAGAACAGCCACAAGAATAGCCTCTGTGGAGGGGTCACTGCCTCCTGCTTGAGCACAGCGGCCTGAAGTCACCAGAGAAAGGATGGATGGAACTGGGACCCAACTGCAAACAAGAGTTCTGGAATATGAACAGGATAGAGCAAACAGATTGCAAGGCAACCCCAACCTGAAGCCTGATGTCACTTCCTGTTAGTGGAAGGAGTGCAGCAACTCATCGACATTCTGAAAACACAAGGGGGCCCCAGACCATGACACACTGGGCATGGTTTTCACTTGTGTTGTGCATGTGTTTCTTGATTTTATGAAAACATGTATTTTACCATAACAGATCATCTTCATCACTCATGCATAAATACTCTGATCATTCAGTTTGACCTCCTGCAAACTTGCCAATTTGATTTTTCATGTGTCATTGAACTGAATTGGGATACTTCTACCTGAAAGATTTAAAACAAATCATAGATTGGTGTGGGTATATTATACCCTCTGTGATGCTCACATAAACATATGACAAATCCATCAGAACACTGTCAAATCCATGATTTGACACTTTTGGCACTGGTCTGATATTTTTGCATACATGCACACATCTTGCATTTCATTGTGCCAAGCATGTAAACAGAAAGATTCCTTCCTGTATCCCTCAGGCAAGGTCCTGAGATGCACCAGAGGCTACCATTACACTGAAGTAAAAGTTTACAGGAAAAAAGTAAAGGATGTGTTTGTGGAACCCAGTGTTATGTTCACCAGTTTAAAACAACAGGGACAGAAGGCTGTTGCCCCAAACTAATACAAGCCATTTTTGGTAAACTGACAAACAGTATCATACTACATAGAGAAAAGCTGAAAGTGTTTCCTTTAAACATGGGATCAAAAGAAGGGTACTCACTGTCATTATTTTTGTTCACAATAGTACTGTACACTTTGAGGAGACCAACTAGCAAGAGAAAGACATAAATATAACATGAATAGGAAAGAAAGAAGTCCAGCTCTTTCTACTTGTGGATCATATGCACCTTCACACAAAGGACTACTGGAACCAGTGAGCAAATTCAGCAAGGCAGAAATACAAAATCAGCCCACCAAAACCTATAGCCTTCATTGTGTACTCCTTATGTATTTAGCACAGGGTCTACAGGGGCTCACTGCACAGATCAGACTCACAGTGAGCCTCCTATTTTTAGCTTCCCAAGCACTGGAATTACAGGACTACACCACCATGCCCAGTCTCAGTCACCATGTCCGTGCACCCCAGGAGCAGAGCTGGCATGGCCTTGGGATCAAACCCCAGTCCTCCACACTTGCCTAAACAGGTACGTTAGTCCGCTGAGCTATGTGGCCAGCCCAAAAATCATTCTTGTACATCAACAATGAACTTACAGGGAAAATCATACTCAAGAAAACAATTAGAGCTAGAGAGATAGCTTGGCAATCTAAGTGCCTGCCTCGCAAGTGCAAGGACCCAGGTTTGATTCCTGGTACTGCATGCCATGCCAGCCGTAGAACCCCGGGCACACTGTGCAGGCCACTGAAACTAGGCATGGTGACACATGCCTGTAATCCCAGCACTGGGGAGGCTGAGACAGGAGGATCACTATTAATCCAAACTGTGTAGTAAAACCCTATACCAAATAAGATTTTTAAAAAACCAATCCCATTCATAGTAGCTCCACAAAAAGTAAATAACAATGAATTAACCTAAGTAAGGAGGTGAATGAGCTGTATCCTGAAAACAATAGTCCTCTGAAGAAAGAGATTGAAAAGGACATGAAAAATGGGAGGACAGGGCTGGCAAGATAGCTCAGCGGTCTAGAGCACCTCCCAGGGAAGGTTGGAGCCCCAGCACCACATGCCATGCCAGCCCCTCCCCGCAGGGCCGGCTGAGCTCACACCCCACCCCCGCGAAAAAAGAATCCGTGATGTGTAGCGAGACACTGTAATAAATAAAGGAATTAAAAAAAAAAAATGGGAGGACATCTGGTAGTCCTGGATGGTCAGAATCAATATTGTCAGAATGGCCATATTAGTGCCAATGATAGATATATTTCATGCAATTGCAGCCAAAATGTCAACAGCTTTCCTCACCTAAAATATATAAAGAACTCAAAAACATTAAACCACAAAAACAAAAAAGACAAAGTAAAAAAAGGGACAATTAAAATGAACAGATACTTCTAAAAAGAAATAA
Organism: Ctenomys sociabilis; assembly: GCA_004027165.1. Taxonomy (NCBI): domain Eukaryota; kingdom Metazoa; phylum Chordata; class Mammalia; order Rodentia; family Ctenomyidae; genus Ctenomys; species Ctenomys sociabilis. The sequence continues at coordinate 57,183 of PVKA01006354.1, forward strand.
AACAGGTCAACAACTATATTAAAAAGTGTTTAGCGTCTCTGGCCATGTGAAGATGCAAATCACAATGACACGGAGATCCGGAGATCCGACCTTGCTCCAGTAAGAATGGCTTCCACTAGGGATGCAAAATACTGAATGCTGGTGGAGGTGGAGCAAGGCCGCCCGCCTGCTGGGGGCCACGCTGTGAACCAGCACAACCACTGTGGAAAGCAGCAGCGGCTCCTCAAAAATCTAAGAAAGAGCTTCTCCACCGGACCCACGGGTACCTCATCTGACTGCAGTGCGCGCAGCACGATCTACAGCCGTGGAATCTCGGGAAAGCCCAGACCCTCACCATCAGACGAGCGGAGCCCGTGTGGGATGAGCCCGAGCTCCGTAGGCACGTGTGTCAAGAGACCAAGTGTTTGACACAGAAGTGTCGGTCCTATGTGAAACAAACCCAAAGTATAAATAATTTAAGGAGCAAAACAAAGAAGACTTTGGGGGGATAAAAGAGAAGAGGCATCAAACATGATCATGATACTATAAATATACGGAATCATTTCTCACAACAGGTAATTATTATGTACAGTAAACATATTAATTAGAAAGAGCATGTGTGTGACAATGGCTCACTTTACACTGCATGTAACTTATTGTGCTACTAAACATGCAATAAAGTAACTTATTGTGCTACTAAACATGCACAGCTATTGCTTAGCAAAACCAAAATTTTTAAAAAGGTGAAAAGTGTTTAGGGTAAAATTATGTGAGAAAAGTAGAAAATAATAGAAATTCATATTAGAAGAATGAATAAACATAAATTGGTGATCACAGTTCTATTTTGAGACGATACAGAAGAACGAAACTAGGAGGTATTGAACACATTTGGAACTGCCTGGATTACATTTTCTGCTACAAAGCAAGCTGAAGATTAAGTTCAGTTTCTGTCCCAAACCTATCTGTGGCCATTGAAAATATATACACTTGTAATTTAACATATTTAAATTTTATAGTATTTAATAAAAACACAAGACATTTAACATAAGAAATACTTCAAATACAACAAGGCAAGCTAAAAGATAAAGATATCCTATCTGAATAAAAATCAAGAGGAAGTTGACTGCCTAGAGAATCATGAGGAAAAGTAATTTTTAAATCAAGGAAAATTATTGAGACTGAGGAGGTATATTAATAATAAAAGATTTGGCCCTTAAAGAACATATAACAATAATAAAAATAAATGTACTTAATAAAAAAGCCTCAAAATTCACAGAACAAGGGGCCAGGGACATGGCTCAGTGGAATAAGTGCTTCCCTGGCAAGAGCAAGGGCCTGAATTCAATCCCTGGTTCCACCAAAAGAAAAAATCCACAGAACATTTGTCTGGAGAAATAGTGAGAGAACTAAAGGAAGAAAGAGACAGACCACCCCTTACTTGGAAACTTCTACATCACTGTCCTTTTCTCAGTGCTCATCTGAAGTCCCATGTGGCCTCAAGGCCCACTCCTACCTAATGTTTAAGAAGAAATAGCACCAGCTAATACACAGTTTCTCCAGATAAGAGAAGAAGAGTCTCTTTAATGAGACTAGCAAGTATTCTTACACCAAAACCAGACAAAGACAGTACAGAGGAGGAGGAGGGGGGAGAGGAGAAAGAAGAGAGGAACACAGAAAGGAGAGAAGAGAAAGGGAAGGAGAGAGGGTGAGAAAGAGAGGAAGGAATGAGGAAAAAAACTAGATAGCAGGCACAAAAATACCCCTGAACATGCAAAATCTGGAATGTTAGTTCATCAAGCCTAACAACACATGAAACAAATCTAACCTGAAACTAAGTGGATTCATTCTAGGAAGACAAGGCTGATTATTTTTGATGATTTCAATCTACCATACTTACGATTTATAGAAGAAACCCTGTGTGATCACATCAGTTGATGCAAGAAAAAGTCACACTATCAAACACCCAGTCATGACAAAAATCAATGTAATTTCCAGAGTGAAAGCAGAAGCTAACAAATGTTTCTGAAAAGATCCTCCGCTGAGTCTAAGAAGATAACAATGTAGTGGAAGTTTCAGTCAAGGAGATAAAATAAATTAATAAACAAACAAATAAAATAAGCCAAGAAAATAAATATCCCTTTCCGAGTAGGAATGAAGAAATCAATTTTCCCCTAGACGATGCAGCCATCTCACTTGGAAGCTCCCGAACACCTGTGAAGAAGCTGTCAGACCAGCCCGTGTGGCACGGTCCCAACGCGGCAGCCACGGACAGGAGCCAGCCAAGCTTCTGCAATCCAAGAATAATTGGAAACACAATCTTTTAATTACCATACACATCAATAAAAACATGAAATAAGCCGGGCGTGGTGGCGCATGCCTGTAATCCCAGCACTCGGGAGGCTGAGGCAGGAGGATTGTTGTGAGTTCGAGACCAGCCTGAGCTACAAAGTGAGCTTAAAGCCAGCCTGAACTGCATAGCGAGACCCTGTTCTCAAAAAGACAAAAAAAAAAAAAAAAAAAAACATGAAATAGTTATGAAGAAATCTAAGCAAACACAGGCAGAACTTTGCACTGAACTTATAAAACACTGCTAAATGGAACTAAAAATGAACTAAATGGAGGAAAAGATTTACCACGCTCATGGTAACGTGCTATTATTAATCATCATAGTGATCTAAAAATTCAAGACAATCTCTGTCACATTCCAGTGTAATCTTTAATTGATGAGCTGATTATAAAATTTACCCAGAAAATAAAAAGAAATAGAAGAGAAATCACTTTTGAAAAAAGGAAGATCTGGAGGAATCACAATTATGATTTCAAAACTACACTATAAAGTTATACTTACCAATAAGATGTGGTCTGAGGCCACACACGTAAGTGATTAGACTAAGATAAAAAAGGTAAAAGAATAAACACAATTTTTACAAGGACATCAAGGTATTTTAATGGACAAAGAATAATCCTTCAACAACCGTGCTTGAATAACTGGATATCCCAGAGAGGAGAGACAGAAGGAAGAAACAAATCCTGACCTCGACACGAGCTAAACACCATAATAACCTAGTATGGTTCATACTCTTAAGTGTAAGAGATAAACTATAGTGAAACTTTCCGAAGAAAATCTTTGTGCCTTGGAGTAGGAACATTTTTTAAGGATGAAACAAAACATAAGGGTGCTGAAAGAAATAAATTGATAAATTATGTTTTATGTTTCAAATTCAAAAACTGCTATTTTTTAAACATAACATTAAGGTAATTAAAATTCAAGCAACAGTAAAATTGCAAGAATATATCTACAAAAGAACTTGTATTCAGATGATATAAAAATTCGTAATTTAGAAAATAATTTAGAAACCAAAAGTTTTCAACTAAAAGCAAGATGTTTAAATAAAGTTCTTTACTAAAAAGAGCAGTACAGATGGCAAATAAATGAATAAATTCAAAGTATCCCAACATCATAGCTACCAGGGAAAGCCAGATTAAAATTATAGCAGCCTGTGTGCTCACGGAAGCAGGCAGAACGCAGATTGCAATGCCCAGCACTTGCGGGTCACTCTGCACCTCAAGCTCTCATTTTTGCTCATGGGAATCAAAACGCGCAGCACTTTTGTAAAACTGTCCCAACTTTCTTATAAAGTAAAATAACCACTTCTGGATTTTTGCCCTGAAGAAAGGAAAACATTATCTCTTTACATATACCCAGTTCTGAATGTGTATAGTAGATTTACTCATTTTAATTAAATGATAGAAACAGGCCAAATGTCTACCAAATGATAAGTAGATAACTAAAGTAATAAATGCATACCATGGAATACTACTAAGCGAAAAACAGCAGGAAACCACTAAAATGTGTGACAGCCTTTCTCTCATAATTTGCTGCCCGGGACCAAATCTGGGATGAGGGCTGGTGGCTCCTGACTCAGCTTTCATTACAGGATAGCAATCAGAATCCCTCACTCTCCAGCTGAGGGCACCAGGCAGACAGCTGCAGACAAACTCACCCGGAAATCCACTAGGGGCCTCCCTCACTCAGCACAGTGGCTTGAAAAGCCCAAAGCTTCAGATTTTACCTGAAAAGCTTGGCCAAAGCCACAGAACCATGCGCGTACTGGGGATTCCAGTGGCAGAACAGCCTACAGGAGCCCAGAGAGACAGGAGGAGATGGACAGGGAGCAAGACATCTGAGGAGAAGCGAGAAAAGAAGAGCTATTTAAATCTTTAAATACTTACTGCCTACCCCCTTCTATTTTGAGAATTCTCATTATATGAATATAAGTTTCTTGATTTTTGGCACAGAGTGAACTATTGTATGACTGATCTGTAAATTATTTCTTCTTCATGTTTATCTTGGACAACTTTTATCGTTATATTCATTTAAGTTTGCAAATAATTTATTTACAATGTGCAATCTATTATTAATCTCATGCTATGCATTCAATTCAGAAATATTTCTCTAAAATTCACTCTGTCTACATCTTACATCTTTCACATTTCAGTATTTTCCTACAATTTTTAATTTGCTACATAATTATAATTGATTTTAAGTAAAGTTAATAATGAGTTAAAAAAAATCAGGCTCCTCCCTTGTTGCTTCTTCTGTCTTCTGCCCACCATAACTGTTCTCTGTGCAGCCACTTTGCCTTGGAGCTCACCAATTATGGACTGAAACCTATAAAAACCATGAGCTAAATACACCTTTCCTCTCAAAAACAAAAAATGAGAACGATTATTGCATAGAAAAAGAATAAGTAGAAAAGGATAATTTTTGGAACAAAGGTTCCTCTCCTTGCTTTTTCACAGAGGAAAGTGAATTGTCTATTTGGAGGCTGAGGAAGAGGTTCAGTTCAGTTCAGTTTGGTTCGGTTTGGTTTCTGTTCAGCACACACTCTGAACTACTCTCACAACTGAAACTCTATGAGAAAACTCAAAGTACATTTTCAAACACAGTTCTAGAGAAATCATGGTGAAAAGAACCTAACTAGGACCTGTGGGTGCGTTCCCACCCATTCCAGGGCCAGATACACACGCCCTGCCCTGCCCTGCTCTCAGAAACAGGGTAACCAGAGCTGTTGTACCTTGGCTACCGAGGATCCAGCCTATGTTGGCGTCAAGTGTACATGATAGTCCTTCTGTTGTGATATCACCCTCACCCATCAAGGTTGACCTGTTTCTGGTATCCCCTTTGAGATGCAGTTATACAATGCGAAACAACAATAGTCAAAAATCAGTCCACAGAAACAGCACAGAAAAAAACTAGAAATGTGGTAAGGTTAGCTAAATATCACCGTCAGCTAGTTCCTCGCTGGTTAACAACACCGATCAAGCATTCTGAGCACAGGCTGAGCAGCTGGCTTGTCACACACATATGTCAAGAGCACAAGCCATGGGTCAAATGCCTGCCCCACCACCCAGGCCTTGTTCTAAGCTGGAAATAGTCAGCACAGCGAGCAGGCAGCCACGGCCAGGATACTTCAGTGTGCAGTGCTCACCTGAATAGAACGAAGCATCCACAGGGCCCCAGCTGGCCTGCTGGCTCCTGGGCTTGCTTCAGGTTTTCTGTTAAGGGATAGGACTCTGCGTAGCACTTGGAAATGAGCAGCCCTCCCCTGAAGGCCACGGGCCAAAATACTGTGAGTGATACCCAGCAACCAGCCCTGCTTCCAGCAGATTCCTCCCATCATTCTGCAAACTTATCTCCAGAAATAATAAACACATAAGTCACTAATAATTCCATTTCCAGATGAAGACTTTCGATTCTGCCACTGTTATCCCCCAAAAATCAATCTCAGCTTCCAAGGCTACCTGAGAACCCTCACCTATGCACAATTAAGCTCAGGCCTCAGGGCACAGTAACTCAAAGCCCTTCCTGACTCACCCACCATCCTAGTCTTGCTGGTGCTTTTTGATGAATGTGTAGCTGCGGCAGAAGGGTTAGACCAGTTTTCCTGAATGCAGGGCTTCAGAACAAGGTAAGTTTATGTGAGTACCCTGAAAGTCTGGCAGGGGCCCAAACTCAGCATTAGCTAACCCGAAGCACCTGTTCACACATATCATCAATCCTCTGATGGGAACAAATGCCCCAAGGGTTCTGTCACCCTGCCGGAGCCAGCCATCCTCTCTAGCTTTCCAGAGGCAGGAGCAGTGCAGGAGAAAAGAAAGGCAGAGCTGCTGAGAGAGCAGGAAAGTGGCTGGAGGAGGGCACAGACAGTGATGGCGTTCGGGCCGGGCGCTTCCCTGCGTAAGCAACTTGCCTTCACAGCTTAAAGGAAGGGACGTGGGGGAAGGCTGGCTGACTTTCATAAGCACGTAAGCAGAAAATGTGAAAAGGTCTCAGCATACAAACCAAACCACAGACAAATCCAGTAATGTGTTTAGAATTTCACAGGTAATTCACGTAGGGTTAGTTCCTCGGCCTCCTTTTCCAATTTATCCAACAGACAAGCATGAAAGTCCAGTCATGTGAAGAAACATGGAGCTCCATGTTTCAGATCCTGGAATCTCAAACTAGAGTCCCGGCATCACCTGAATTAAAGGGGCCTTCTGAAGGGCCTCAGACGAATTAAAAAATGTATGAACTCTCTCTAGACCTTCCAAAGAAATGATGTGCCACCCAATGACATCCGAGACCCCCAGAAGAAGGGCCTCTCAGAAGTCCACTCGCCCTTCTGGCCGATCTGTCGCTGCTTCCCCACCTTCCACTCCAGCACAGTCTGGCTGTTCCTTAACCCAGTCAGCATCCTTCTGCCTATGGAACTCAACACCTTCTCTACTCTGGTGGGGCGCTCTATTCCTGCAGAGCCGTGGGGCTTGCACCCCAAATTTCACATAGCCCATTCTCAGTGAGGCCTTCCCATATGACCCGATTTACAATTGAACGTCCCCATATGTATATTCAGTGCTTCTTATCTGATTTCTCGGGGTAATTTTACTTATTTGTGTATTTTATTATATATCCACTTATTTATTGTCTAAATCCCCTACCCCAGGATGTATGTTCAGTTTTCCATAGACTTGTTCCTTGCTTTATTTTTAACCCTGCAGCAATGTCTGACACCACATATATTTGCTGAATACAAGAATAATGTATAAAAATGCACCTTGTGTGTGTGTGACATATGATAGGCATTCAAAGAATAGTAACCACTATCACGTAGAATCTACTAGAGTGACAGAGAGTGTGTAGGCTATTTTCTGGAGTGCATTCTTGAAGAATACAAGCTCTCTAACCTCTCCAGAACATTCTGGCTTGTTGCTATGATGTGACAAAACTGTGCTTCTTTAATCTCTAAATCCCTATTCTGCATTTAGAATGGGTTCAACAAATGATTTTTGATGCAATCCTATGTCTCTGAGCAAAAGCTCATGTGTAAAATTTGCAGCAGTTTTATAAAATAATTTTTTAGTAATGGAAAGAAATTGACAGCTTTTTTTCACTTGTTATTTCAGTATTTCAGGTTCTTATTGATTGTACACAAAAGGGCTTCCAAGCACCTTTACCACAGGCTGAAGCACCAGCACTCTCCTCATTCTGTTTCATTTCTTCCTTCTTCCACAGAAAGTTAAATCAGTGTGGCTGACAACTATTTTGCCAACAGTGCAGAATTTTTTTTTATTTTGTGCTCTCTTTCTTCACACATCAAGTTATTTTTTCCTTAATTTCACTATAATTACCTCTTTTTCCTCTGCATAAAATATGTTATTTAATAATGAAAATTAAGGTATGTAAAAATACAGGGTTTTTTTCCCACAAGACTTTTTCTTGGTGCAAGAATGATTGCTACTTAAGGGGTATTTCCTATGTACCAGACATTGTTCCAAGAACACGAACTCTTTAACTCTCATAATCATTCCATGAGATGTATTCACTACAGATTAGGAAAGTAACCCAAAGGTGAGACATCCTCACCAGGCTGATTTCACTGACAACTGTAGAGCTGGAATTGACAATAAGTAGTATCACTGCAGAGGCGATTCTCAAAACCACTCCTCTAGAGTGACCCCTTTACCAGGTGCAAGCCTAGTGAATACTCCTATCACTTCTTCCATCACTTCTCTGGTTTCTCCTGTCACTTCCAGCTTAAAATCCACTCCCCTTCACACCACCATCCCCAACTCGCACACACTCCATCAGGATTGGCGGAGCAGTCATCTTTCCCACCACCTCCGGGTGTGTGCATACTACTGGTACCAAACTCTCGCTTACATTTCTGCTCATTTGTTCTCTAATGAGGCACTCCTCCTTCAGAGCACAACAGAGTTGTTCCCTGTCCTCTTCCATGATGGCCACAGCTTCCTGAATTGGATGAACCTTCCAAATATCCAAATAACAGTGTCAAATAGATTCCCATCAAGAAGAAAGGATAACTGAGGGTATGAGACGGAGCTCACTAAATGCTCCATGGCCACCCCCTTAGCAGATCCATACACAGTATTCCCTGCCTCCACCACCACCACAGCCTCCACTGCAAGAATGGTAATATTCTTGTTCTCCTGAAGGATGTCCCCATGAAAGGACCCTGCTTTCAGATCAGCTACTGTAACAGCTGGATCTAGAACTCATTGGAGCCCAGCCCTTTAAGGATGAAGTCATTTATATTATTGTTATTTTTACTGCATTTAAGTTTGTTCTTAAAGAGACTATTTTTAAAATTTCTTTTTTATTTCCATGGCTAGTTGGGTTCTACTTATAGGTTGGAATTCTATGTACAAAATTATTTTTTTTAACCATTTCCTACTTTCTATACTGAATATTTTGTTAAGAACATGACTCAGGTCTAACTACTGAGATCCAGACAGAATACTATTCAGAAAGTCAGAGCTCAAGGATATGTATGTTTGTTTAATTGTGCTGAAATGGAGTTCCCTTCCTTTCTTCTTATTCAATTGTGTAGAGTGGTTCCACATCCTAACTTGAGAAAGTCTCAGAAAAATATATTTTAATAATTATGTAGATATACTTACCAAATACATTAATAAAAACACACTGAACTACAAATACTGAAGACTTGCTTTCTAATACTCCTCAGCAATGGAATAAACTTATGCCAAGTACGTGCTCAACGCCTCAGCTCCCTACTGAACCCTTGGAGACTGTTCATTATTGGCCGAGAATCCTGGCAAAGCTATGAGGATGCCACATAGATAAGAAAATGTAGGCATGATTAGAAATATATCTTTTCTAAGCTTTGTGAGCTTTTAAAAGGGAATTGGTATATGGAAATCAATACATGAAGGTGCATGGGTGACAGTTTACTACAGTGACTATAATACAAGCAGAAACATCAACATCCCAGGTTTCTACTTCAAACTCTTTCCCAACCCAGGCAGAGACGTTAAGGGATCTTCCCCTTTACCACCTCCAGACCTCAACACCATCATAACTATAATATCAACATATCCGAAGTGCCTGTCAGCTCTCAGGAGCTCTGCTTAAAACCTTCACAGGTTATTTCATTTAATCAATCATTACAAATAGCCCTTTCACATACACACAACATTTTTGTTATACACACAAACTGTTACTGATGATATTGAAATCAACACCAACACTAGAAGCTGGCACAGTTGATCTTTGCATTTAACAATCTGTTTTCAGAACCCAAACTTTTTTTTTTTTCCCTAGGGTTGGTGTTATTTAAACTTCATTTGGAACTGCATATACCAAAGAAGCTGCTATTCATAAGTCTGTTTATTCCTAGGGCTGCCATAACAAATTACCACAAACCAGATGGCTTAACCAACAAAAAAGTATTCTTTTATAGCTCTGGAAATTAGAAACCTAAAAGCAAGGTGATATTAGAGCCACGCCCTGTGAACCCTGTGGAGGACCTGCCTGCTGGATCTTTCTGCTTCTGAGCCCCACAGGCACTCCTGGTTCTGCAGTAGGGTAAGTCTAATCTCTGAGTTCAACACATACACTCTTAACCAGTTCTTTATTAAGCCCATCTAACCTCAATTTTATCATTCTTTCTATCAGACATTAAACATATCAAGTCCTTCTCAGCTCTTCAATTCTATTATTTTAAACAAAACACTGGTAAATCAATCTGTCACATATTTAGTGACATACATAATCATATAGTCACAATTTTGTAAAAATAATTTAGCAGAAGCAGTCAGCCCTCAACAACTATTATTATTACAATAACAATAAATAGTCAAAATAACAATAAATAGCCAAGCAGATACCTCAGGCATCTAGTACCTCTGTGCTGTTCAGAAAGCATGGGGAAGAGTGTGTGGCTCTCCTCACTGTGCATCTGCAGAGCAGGCAGCTGCCCTGTCTTGAGCCCAGCAGCCTGAAGGACGTGAGGCCAGCCATGCTCCCAGTCCTACACCTGCACAAGCATGACGGCCAGGGTCCAGCCTCCTGCTGTGGATTTGCATGCAGTTTCCTAAATAATGAGTATACCTGCCACCCCTGAGAAGGCTTCTTCCTGCCCTCAGGACAGTGTCGCAAACTCCAAACCTGGCCTACAGACGCGAATGTCACATACTCTGTGGTAACAAATACTTTTTAAATCTGTAATCCACTGTAGATCATGAGATTATAGAAAAAATTGTAATTTTCAAAAGCATAATAGGGGCCAGCGAGATAGCTCAGCAGACTAAAGCACCTACCTAGGCAAACGTAGGTAAGCAGAGGGACCGCAGTTCAAGCCCTGGCACCACATGCCATGCCAGCTTTGCCGCCAAGGCGGACTGAGCTGGTCACAGAGTCAGGCATGGTGGTGCACACCTGCAATCCCAGCCCTGGGGAGGCTGAAAGCAGGAGGATCACCACAAGTCCGAGCTGTGTAGTGAGACCCAAATACATTTTTAAAAAGTAACAACTAAGTACATTTTTTTAAAAAAGCATAATAGAAAATTAAGTGAAAATGCATTTCAACTATTGCATTAATAGTTTGTTTTAATAAACCTAATACAAACATCATAGGAAAAAGTAGAGAAATTATACACATTGTTTATCAAATGTGTGCATTTAGGAGAATAAAATAGAGAATTATTGATTATGCTCATAAACTTTCTCATTCACTATTATAAAAATAATAACTTATAAATGATAAAGCAATTCCACATATTAAATTGCTTTGCACACACTTTGTCGAACCTGATCCTTATAACCAGTTAATCTGTCCATATTGGATGATGATAACGGTATCCTCAGGAGAACACACATCTATGTTGTTACATTAACACAAATAATATAGAAACTTGCCTCAGAAAAGTAAATTGACAGGAATGGAAGACAAGAAGTAACAGGATTCTCATGATACTTGTCTTTAATTTTTATATAAAGTAGAGTAAACAATACTACATTTTAATTTTTTTCCTCTAATCCTTTATCTTATACAACTAAAACAATGTATTTTGTAATATCATAGGTAAATTTTACTTTCAAAAATTAAAAGATTATCGGTCCACTATGTTCTCATGCAATTCTAAACATTTTATCAAATCTGCAAGGGGCCCCAACACATAATCTCACAGATGTGTAATGGATCAAGAATGTCACCAATAATCCTGTTTAAGTTATGGAACCTATTTAACAAAATATGGAAATTATTCTTCCAAACTTCCAAGTTTAATTTTAGCCTTCAGTTTACCCACCATTGGCAAATACTGTCCATTGCTTCTTTGCACCAATCCATTTAGCATACTGACAGCTCCAAAAACGACAGGTGCTGTGTGACATAGCACACTGGGATAAAAGGGATTTCTTATTTTGTAGAATGACCAAGAATCCCTACCGTAGCTTAGATATGGTTTGCAAGTATCTCCAAAGCCTATCGGTACCTGAAGCTTGGTTACAAAGGCAGCAAGGCAGGGTGGTCGTGGGCCTTAAAGACAGCAGCACCATGCAAGGTCCTCTGGTCACTGGCAGGTACTGCCACTGGAGGGGATCAGATTAGTTCTGGGCCTGTGGATGTCCCACCAGAGAGAGTTTTACCAAAGATCAAGACTGGACCCTGACGCCTTCTGCCATAAGAGCCGCTCCAGATGTCAGGCAAACAAGGCCACTTACTCTCAGACTTCCCGCTTCCAAAACTGCAAGCTAAATATACTTCTTTCCTTTAAATATTACTCAACCTCACATATTTTGTTATAGTAGTAAAAAGACAAGTGATTAATCTAGGTTTCTTTGTGTAACCACTGTAACTCCAGGCAAAAATGACTAGGATCGGCTTTCGTCACTCCTACCATCGTGTAATGAAGAGACTAGAATCCAGCACATTAGTCTTTACATAACTTTGCTATGTCACTAAGTGCACTAGTCAGTTCAGCTGACACTGAGACTTTCCCAATAAAGGAAGTAGTATAGTTAAGTCATACTGTGACATAAGCCTCTTCACCCAGGCATTATTCTAGAATGTTTTCCTTTAAATGCAAGTGCATGACCAGAAGATGTACCTATAAAGCCGAGCGCAAGCCCCAACAGTTGTTAATAATCACGTGCTTAAAATAACGCAGTGACACCAACTGTTACAGCAACGTCCACCATTTGCCCTTCGTTATCTCACACGCCTCATCACACACGCTGCGTGAGGCGGCCTCCCGCTCTGCTCTTGTTCTCCGAGGCCCCGCGCAGCCTGACCCTGCCCCCCAGCCCCCTTGTCATGCCGTTCCCCTCTCGCTCTTCATACTCTGCTCATGCATAAATGCACGATGTGCTGTTGCTATCTTAGACGCGGTTCTCAGTGTAGCTGCTCGTTCAAATCTGTGTTCTCTTCTAGAACGGAGCCATAGGGCGAGACCGCATCTACCTTATCTATCAAGTTCCCAATGCTGAGAACATTAAATTCATTATTCACCAACCGACTTTTTCTATCAGTTTACAAAATCATCTACAAAAATGTCTTGCACCTCCAATGAAAATACCACTTATTATATTCTGCCACTCATTGAGAGTCAACAGTGAAAAACATCCCTTCTCTTTGGCATTATAACCTGCTTCTTTTTAGGGAGCACTTATGTCCTGAGCCTGGGTGGGACAGAGAAAGAGAACAAAGGGGAAGCAAAGTGGGCCAGGGCCGGCCTAGGAGTCTGCACAGCTTCTCCACAGGCAGCCTTCCTTCTCCAGCTTCGAGCCCCACACCCGCCCAGCCTGCCTGACAGCTTCCGGGAGCCACTCCTTCATGCACCGGACCTCAGCTGCAAGGGCAGACCAGAGCTGAGAGCTCCTTCTCTCCACTGTGTTCCGCACTCCGTAACCCCCCCCCCCCCCCGGCCAGTATTTTATTTTTGTTTGTTTGGTTGTTTGTTTGTTTTATTTTTGTTTTATTGAAGTACAAATATCAATGAGACACTTTTAAGATACCTTGACAAGATGGATTTGATAAATTAATACACTGCAAACTGTTTTCATAATGTTTTGGTATCATACAAGGTGCATACATGATATTATACTTACAGACATTATTATACTGTATGCCTCTTATCAGTAAATTAAGAGAGTGTAGCTGTTTGCGTATCTTATTTTTTATACCTGAATTACATCAAAGATTCAATAATTAATACTTTCTACCTTGTTATTTTCCTAGTGGTCGTCCATAGTACTAGAAGCTGATATAATATCCTGTCCAACCACCATTAGTGCAAATCTTGCCTCTCGTAGAATTATGTAGAGCACGGCGTATCTATCCTAACTGTACTGTCCATACACACACATCATGATTCTTCCTTTCTATACCCCTTCCTTTGTCTACACCTGTCAGAGATGGGCACTCCGTTGTCATTCAACTACTTTAGGTACCTGAACTCAACAACACAATCCAACACAGTCCAGCATTCCACAACAATAGTGAGTTATCCGAAGAAGTTGTCGGCCTGGGGAGAGTCACATGGAGAGAAAACTTTCTCTCAAGCTCTCACAGAGAGCAAACTGGTCAAGCATTGGCTGTGACTCATCCACATGGATGACACAGACAAAGGATCTACAGAATAAGGTACAGGACTACAAGATAAACCCTGAGGACACTTCACTGACCTCCTAAGAAACATAAAGTACATGTGTTGGTATATAGGCCTTGCTCTATCTAGGTCTTAACCATCCAGCAGAAACGTATAAAAGTGAAGTACACACCACGGGGCCATAATAATAAGCTGAGATGTAAATGGCTATGGTCGACAACATCCACTGTGTTCTTTCCAACTGAGCCTTTAGCTTCCACCCCGGTTAGAGTCTACCATCTACCACTGTTACTAGGTTGCTCTCTCATCCATCTTCTCTTCCCCTCAGTATACTACCTTCCACAAGGAGAAATTCCTGTTCACCTTTGATGCTGCAGAGCATAGCTCAGGGCCTGATTTAGTGTCTCAGTCTCTTTAGGCCTCTGTGATAGATCACTACAGACTGAGTCATTTATTTATTTATTTATTTATTTATTTATTTATAAAGCAGAAATACATTGCCCCTAGCTCTGGAGGATGGGAAGTCTTGGTCCGGCAGGATCTGGAGAGGCCTCACCCTCTGTCAGGAATGCCAGCCTCTGGTGGTGTTCTTCTGTGGTGGAAAGGGCCCTCGTCTGTTGAATGAGGGCTCTGACTTGAGGGCTTAATTATCTCCTACTGATGTCACCTCCCAGGTTGGCACTCTGGGCACTTAGGCTCACTGTATATCCAGGTCACAGAACCTAGAACAGATTTCAATAAGTTTTTGCTAATGGAATGAAGGAAGGGGTTTATGTCTAACTCTCGGCCAAAGCCCATCACGGGAGGAAAGGGACCAGGGAATAGGGGAATAGGAACGGGAACATTGGAAAGGCCACATGTGTGCTGAGAGTTGAACATGACACAAGGCAGCAGCAAGAGTCCTTCAGGGAAGAGTCAGTGGTGACAGAGAGATGAGGAAAGATGGGTTTAAAAGAGTATCTCTTTGGGCTGTTTCATAATTTTAGTATTTTTTTCATTTTTTTTAAGGGAAGGGTTTACAGGGTGCTCAGGGTCTCACTACTAGACTGGACACTTAGTGATCCTCCTGTTTACAGCCTCCCAGGAGCTGGGATTACAGGTGCGCACCACTAGGCCCAGTCTCAGTTGCTATCTCAGTGTGTCCCGGGGGATGAGGCCAGCATGGCAGTCCCAGGGATTGAACTCCCGGCCCCTGATCCTGCTTGCAAGTGCTTTAATCCACTGAGTTATCTGGCTGGCCTTAATTTCAGTATTTTATGACATTTTTGTCTTTTTTTCTTACTCTCTTTACTTAACATGTTAGCTTTCCTGTCACTGGAACACAATGCTGAACCACCAAAATTTAGAAAGAGCAAGCTTTAATCTGCTTAGTTTCAGGGGGTACAGTCCATAATAGGGGTTTCCACAACTGTCATGGTGGAAGGAAGGGCATGGAAGGCCAAGGTCTTCAGCTCACAGCAGTCGGGAATCGCAACCGGGAAGCAATGCCGGCAAGGCAGGGGCAAGGGAAGGTGCAGAGCTGCCCAGGCTGTGCCGCAGGGTCTCACCGTCCTGCCCAGAGGTGCGTTTCTCTAATCCTCTTGCATTCCTTAGTCCCTTCAAGTTGATGTACCTGTCATACTTGTAAGAAGCAAGTTTAAGGGAACTGCGCTTGGTTTGAGGAATACACAGATAAAGAACAGAACCAAGGAGCAACTAGGAAGCAGCAGGATCAGAGCAAGAGGAAGGTTATTTATTTATTTATTTATTTATTTATTTATTTATTTTTTGCAGAACCAGGATTGAACCTGGGCCCTTGCACTTGCCAGGGAAGTGCTTATTCTACTGAGACATCTCCCTGGCCCCCAAGAGTAAGGATTTAACACAAAAAGGCAGGGAAGAAATGCAGCTAGAACCACCAGACCTGCATGTTTACCATCAATCACTCTGGCCCTGGAACCAACGAGTGGCTTAGCACTTTATCAGCCTTTTCCTGAAATGAGTTCCCACATGCCAGTCCTTGAAATGATAAAATATTGTGACTTGGGATGTTTTATCATATTTCTCAATATTCAAATTTAGAGTTTGCCTTCACTCAGTATAAATAACTGCAGAAATACCTAATACCTTTCTACCATAAGACATCTTATAAATTTCACTAAATAGGTTAGTGATTTTTCACATTTTATAGATTATTTTATTCCCACTTTCTTCAGCAGAGATTAATTGGGTTCTATTTATTATTAGAAGGAAAGTAGATTTCTGAATTAGTTAATCATACTTTACCAATAATTTGTCTTGAATGTATGACACAATTTCATAGGAGCCTAAGGAAATATATCTATTTTAACCTGATTTATTACCATCAATATTTGCATTACTGCCATTTCTCCAGAACTTCAGACCTTGATATCTGAAGTCTTTAAATAGGTCTGTGTTTTTTTTTAATTGGCAGCATGATGAAAATTAATCTATCATTTGTAAACCCTATGCATTTAAAACAATTTAGTGCTCAGAAGTCAAATTAATGTTTAAGTGCATCTTTATGCCAAAAGTTTAGAAGGCTTTTTTATTATGTTTTTATTGTTTGTTGGCTTATTTTATTTTGTTTTGTTCTTTGGTACTGGGAATAAACCCAGGAACTTTTAGAGCTCAATTACATTCTTGTTTGTAAAACAACATTGTAACACCATGCAGAAACAGAAACTAACTGCATGTCACAGTGAATTTTCAATTAAATATTCATACTCTATGTTGCTTTCATGACATTTGTTTCAGCAGAGGGGGAGTCTGAATTCCTTTACATAAGGAATAAGCTATTAACTACGCTAGATACATTGGTGACAGCTATGCATCCTGAATAAACAACAGAAGGGAGCTAAAGACAAACACAGAGGGCAGGTAGAAATTCAGGGAACAGGCTGCGGGCTGGTCAGGTTTTCTCCCAGCTGACTGGCCGGGCTTGCTGGGCCAGGCAGAAAGACAAAGTGCTAGAGCATGCAGAAGCAGCCTGATAGAGACAGGAGGTGGCCAGGCCTGCCCACTGCACTGGTAGAACACAGGCAGCCAGACACTCTGTGGCAGTGGGTAGTCTGGCTTAGTGGGAACAAGTGTCAACCAAGGGGGACAGGGTGAGATTACACCAATGGGCAGCCACTAGCTCAACTGGAACCCTAATTAAGATCTAAGCTACGTATTTATCTTAGCTGTACTTAAAACAAGGTTTTCACTTTCTGTATTTAACTACGCAATAAATTAGTATTTGTATTGATGATATGATAAATTTGCATTCATACTAAAAATTAAATATAAAATAAAATTTTCAGGTCAATGAAACATATCACAGTTTTCTTTAAGTTACCACTAGACACACAACACAGTTACTACATCCCGTGTAGCTGATGTAGAAGCTCTGAGGCCAAGCTCCCCACCCTTTCAAGCCCAAGCTCCCTCTATAAATATACGCCTAAGGAGGTCCTATTTCTACCCATAGAACTCAATAAGATAAATGCTGAGGTGGTTTTTTTTAATGTTAGTTCATATTAGGCAATCAGACCCCAGCACCACTTCCACCTGTAATTTGATTCCACCACCAAGGCCATCCCATGGCAAAAAAGCCTTCCACATTAAGACCTGAAAAAAGCATCCAGCCTCACCTTAATGGTATTGCATCATCAAAACAGACATGGAATAAACAGCCGGATTACGCACTCACCTAACATGTCCTGACACATCTATACCAATGAACTCCCAATTTGACAATAAACTTTTGTATATTCATAACATTTTTCTAAAACTTATTCTGCTATGTTTAATTTTATAAAATACTATTGCCTGGTTATTATGTCTAGAAAAAAAATAAGGCTTTTAGTATGTCATGAAGGAAGAAAAAAGTGAGAGTTCAAAATTTCCTTTTAGGTCAAAGTAGCTAAAATTGTGACCAGTAAGATAGGAAAAGGCACTCTCAGGACAGTTCTTTTTGCTAAATTAGAAAGCAAAAAGATCTCATTTACAAAAGGCTAAAAATTGTGCCACTTCACAAAAATCATCCAACTAAACAATTCCCAATAGTTGCTAACTATATATGTGAGTGTAAGGTAATATGAAATACACAGCAAAGTTTTTTAAGAAAAGAAGACAAGGAACATTTTAGTTCAAAATATCCAGCTGAGGAGCTTTACTGGCTTCCTTAAATTGACAGGAAACTTATAACATCTCCAGTTATAAAAATAATTATCAAATTCAATCAAAATCAATTAACATTTCTTAAAGGTCTGTGCCTAAGGTATACACAAGAGTGGTGCAAGCTACGTGCTCACGTTTCTGAGATCATCCGATTCTAAGGAAGGTATAGGTTAAGCAAGGATACATGCAAGGAAACTAGGAAAGCCACATGCAACTGATTCCACAAGAGAAGCGTCACTCGACTAGAGGAACACAGAGGACAAAGGCAATAGAGTCTCTGAAAGACCAGAGAAATTTTCAGAGAAGGAAGATTTGGTCTAGGCTTTAAAGAGCAGGTAAGAAGGGTTCCAGATGGCTGACACACACCAGCAGAAGTTTTCTAAAGTCTAGTTTAGATACATGGGGTGAAAAGTAGGAAATAAGAATGAGAAGACAAGTGAATCTCTGCATTTGGTTTTTGGTGGAACCAGGGATTGAATTCGGGTCCTTGCGCTTGCCAGGGAAGTGCTTATTCCACTGAGCTATCTCCCCAGCCCCCAAATCTCTGTATTTGGAAAGCCACGTTGATTCGCAACTGTACTTTGAAAGTGACAGGAAAGCTGATGGAGGCTCCTAAGCACATGAGTGGCCCCCTTGGAGAAAGCTTCATGTGCCCTTAGTGTTTTGTGCACATAAATCATACCCATGTAAGTGACACACTTTCATTTTCTTAAAAACCCACATAAATGATGCTGTGATCAAGACATTAAAAAGAAGCTTTGAATCTTCTCACTTATAACATGATGTCCTGAGTCATAATCATCCACTGAGGTTGACAGAATACCTGACAGTATTGCCAGGTCACTAAACACAACGCAGCAGGTGCTCACAACATCCTCAGAAGCCACAGAAAACTCAGGAGTGCTTGCGCTTACAAAATGCAATGTGAAGAAGATGATTTTCTTATGTTAAAACAGCATGCTCTCAATGTAGGCAGATGAACATGTGCTGTCAGAATTACTCAAAACAAGTCCATCAAAGGTCTAGGATGCTTTCTGTGTCACTAACTTACAGAAGTAGCACATCTTAGGAACAAGTGCAAAACATAGCCTGCTGAATTCTCTGAAGTCCTTAAAAATTAAAAATAAAACATAACAAAGGCTGCATGCTGAAAAGAGGTTATATACCCTGGATGACTGTATGGAGGAGGGGCCTTATTCTTAATTTTGTTTCCTAATAATCATTGTTGGATTATAATATGAATTAGGAATGAAAACTATTGTGCTTGCATTGGCAGCATATATGCTAAAATTGGGATGATACAGAGAAGATTAGCATGGCCCCTACACAAGGATTACATGAAATAAAAACTACCATGATTTGAAACTGCTTATTATGGCAGATACGTGCACCAAACTTTATATTTCAAAAGTCCAAATACAACTTACACTCTGAAGCTACTCAAAGAACTTCACCAAAACATTGTCTATAAATGCAATCAAATTTTCAGCACATGAAAAAGTAAAACTGCAGAGAAATGATTTAAGAGCCAGGGACAGAATTGCTAACATCACATCGGTAATGTTTTACTTTCCTTTGCCAAAGTAGTTGATTTCCTACTTACTCTGGAACAGTTTTGCAATAAATCACTAGCCTGCTTAGACATTGGTTCAAAAGAGCTGGCACAGGGCCATTCGGGGTCTCCTCTTGGGCAGGTCTGAAACACCCATCTGTCCCTCAGGGAGTGCCATGGTTTCCCAAAGCTCTATTTCCTCCACACGCATGATAGAAAAATTCAGCATGAAAGAACCGACAGCAGGATGAAGGAATAAGGTTAATTTCTAGCTCCTGCTTTGTGTCTCTGTCCACAATAAATGATGTCTTATATCTAAGCGTCCCTGAGCGTGGTGCCAGCACCTGCTGAGGCATCTGGCTGCACCACAGCATGGTGGGACCATGGAACCTCATTCTGTCCTCCTTGCACTCTGGGTCTGTGGTGGAAGGCACAGCCCTGAAGCCTCTGAGACACCGCCTGGCTGCTCTCCCACTGCCTGGATGAACCAATACCAGCTTCTTCATCTCTATGCGAATCCCTGCAGTAAGCGGTTGTTTAGCTACACCTTTGTGTTCTCTCCCAATACGCTTTGTCATGCTGTACAAAGCCAGTCTTACAAATCTTCCTCTTCTGATTTTCTTTTAAATATAAATTTCATTTTCAAATCATTGTTTTGCTTCCACATTTATTATAAGCAGTTAAAAGCAGCACAGAGTGGCCCCCATGCTTCATTGCTCATAAATTTCTACTACCATATATTTGAGTTTGTCACCATTAAATTCCATGTTCCATGAAGACCGAGGGCAGTGGTGGCGAACCTGCAGCTCTTGTGCCACAGCCGGCTGCTCAATATCATCAAACATGCGAAAAGGCTCATATCGCTGGCTTAGGATGTGGGCACAATTCTGTCAAGCTCATTGTGACTGTATAGCAAGGGTGGCCTTTATTCCAGCGTGCAATTCCTTGCCTCTCCTTGCTGCCTGAGACCCTATCAGGATGGCCTTTATTTTCTGTATTTCCACTGGAACTCCGTTCATGACCAGGTAAGTGTTCTCTAGGAAGTTCCAGACTTTCCCTAGTATTTTGTTCTTGTGATTCCTCAACAGAATCACCATTGACACTACCCTCACAGCCAACTGGGCTTCACCTGGCCCAGCCTGCTGCTCCGAAGTCTCTGGCTTCTGCCCACTATCTACCTCTGAAGCCTTTCATATTTTTAAGATTCTTGTCATAACACCCTACTCAGTATCATTTTTCTGTCTCACTTAATTTTCCACTGCTATAATAGAATACCAAAAATTGGGTAAATTATATGGAGCAGAAACTTTTTTCTTACAGTTCAGAAGGCAGTTGCCGATCAGGGTGCCACCCTCGTGAGGGCTTCTTCCTGTAGCATGGCAGAGAGACTGCAGGGCCAAGGGTGTGCTGACTACCAACCCGGGCTGCACGGCAGCACCCACACATTCAGAGCAGTAGGCCCTCACAGTGGACGCTTCCTGCCAGGCCCTGCCTGCTCATACTCTACTACTGGCACACACTTGAACCTTAGTATAAATTTTGGAGGGGACAAATATTCAAATTACAATAGGTAAGTCTTAGTTTTACATTTATTTTTAAAATGTTAATTAAAGTTTACACCTTAAACTAGGGTTAGGAACAAAGAAGAATACAAATACTAATTTCCCTCCTTTCCAGTCCAAAAATAGTAGCCTGCAAAAATTTGGAGGTAAAAGTGTATTCAACATTACTGCAAACCAGAAATCATAAATTATAAATATGTAAATGTATTACAAAATTTATAAACCTTCATGTACTTAAAGAAAATCTGTATGATTCTCCTTGAAATCATAGCTGTTTGAAAATAAAAGCCTCTATCTCTTCTTCACAGGATTTTTAAAATTAAAATGGTTGGACAATGTTTAAGAATCAGTATTTAGAGGAGTAAGAACAAGCAGTCTTGTTAGAGACCTCATATAATAGAAGTCTAAGGTTCAGCCTAGGAGGGCTCCTGCACATATCCCCACACCGCAGTGCTACAGCTCAGGCCCTGTTAAAATAAGTCTGTTTTGCTGCCCCTGAGTACCTGTTGTGACTTATTTCTCAGGTAGTGTGGGCTCAAAAAGTCCTACAAATCTGCTTAGGCCATCTATCCTGAGAACTGTTGACAGAGCACACAAACAGCGCTGCTAAGACCAGAGTCCAGGACCAGCAGCCAGCAAAGGCCGAAAGATGCAGCCCCTGGCAGGATGGGCCTAAGCTCCTGGCACAGACTGGCATCAGACAGTGAGCAGGAGCGGGTTACATCAGCAGCTGGTCTCCAGCACTGTCTGTCGTCATCGGCAGTGCTAGCAGAGCAGCACTCTGCCAACACAATTTCCATCTCAGTTGAGCAAAAGAAACCTAGCCTGACTGGCAACCTTTTGGTAGCATGAAGAGATATGCCCTTCTGAGGGGTTCTCACCAAGAGGATCCACAGAAGAGATCACCAGAAGATTCTCCTCATGCATGACAAGTGGCTACTGAACCTTGGCTCAGCCAACCCCAACTAGTAAGGGTCCCTGCCCTGGCCACACCTGCCTGTGTGGCCCTCCCCACCATAGTGACACCAGCCAGGCCCAACAGTTTGTCAGCTGACCTCTGCTTCTGGCTCTGCCTCCTTTTCTTTGCCTCACAAAACCTCCTTCCTTCCTGTTTACTGTTTAAGAATCCCTGATATTTTAAAGGGCTCTCATATGACTGGTAATTGTGCTTCCTGGTATCTGAACTACATCTACCATAGAAAAAAAAATCCTGAAGTACCTGATACTGAAACTTGGCAAAAGTTAATCTGAAATTTATTATCATTTGAAAACAACCTGTGTTTTAAAAATAATTTTTAAATGTATTTAGTACAGGGTCTATAGGGTCTCGCAACACAGATTGGACTTGTAGTGATCCTCCTGTTTTCAGCCTCCCAAGTGCTGAGCAACCTGGTTTTATGATCACACTAGACCCGAGCAGCAGAGTGAACGGAAGCCATCAGCCTTGTTCACAAGTCCAGATAGCCTTTGCAAAGCTGGAGCAAGACCATGAGTGCTGCTTTGCTAGCATGGAAACACACCCACAACAGGGTGGGATGGAGCACAGGAGGCTGACGATATTGAGAGACTATCGAAACTGTACCTCATCAGTGCTCAGGGTATCAGTGTTCCCTTCATTTGTGTGTACCTGGTCATTGGGCCACTTGTTTTGAGAAGCCTCACGAGTCTCTTGCTATGGGAGTAGGTTTTCCCAATAGGGGCTGTGTCTTCAAACTTCCTTGTGCAATCTATATTATCTATGCTTCTATGTTGCTCTTATATCTGCTAGTAATTTGTGACTTGCTTTGGACTCTGCACTTATCTGGAGAGATGGTCTTGCTATTGTGTCATATTATTGTTGTGTGCTAGCCCCTCGTGACTGTCTTTCTTCTGAGTCTGCTATTTTCTAAGAAATATTGAGGGTGTGTTATATGAAAGAGCTCTGGCATTTTGGTACCTTGATCTGAGTGTTTGGTTACTGTAATTCTTCTGTCCTAGGTTGTACATTCAGGTTTTGTCTGGGAAAGGTCTCCATCAAACACAGTAATCACACACAGCACTCCAAAGAACTCACTACTGGGATGTCTTTTGGCCAACTGGGGCAAATTTAAGGATGGTGGTTTACAGAAAAAAGAGGCCAATCTTTTGTAACACAGCTTGAGCTCTCTATAAATTGGAAAATCAAGAATATATACAAGATGGCTGAGGTGATTATATGAAGAATTTCCATCAGTTTTAAAAAAAAACAGCAGTTAATTTTTTATCTTGTAGAATTTTTACCTTGATTAACTCTGTATGCTGATATCTGTGAAATAAACAGCTACACTGAGGACAGCAATGTGTAATACCAAAACTATGCTTGAAATATCTGTTATCTTGGTCTTCTACATGTAAACCATTTCTAATGTCATATCTATATTATGACATATTACTATACTCTCTTCAAAATAATTGTTTTAGAAAAGGTAATAAAAAAAGGACAGGGGCCAAGGAGATGGCTCAGTGGAAAAAGCGCCTCCCTGGCAAGTGCAAGGGCCTGAGTTCAATACCCAGTTCTGCCAAAAAAAAAAAAAAAGACTCAAAAAGAGACAAGAACAAAAATTTAAGATTTCTTGAAAATGTGGTAATATTCAATCATATGTCCAATCTTGCATAAATATATCTGTTAATCTGAGCAAAGATTTGATGATAAAATAGATAATAGGTCAATCATTGTTAATCAGCTATTGTTTTGAAGAATCTGTAACATATGTACTGCTGTATGTTACCCTGTTTCTGTCTTTGTATTTCTTGCTTTTGCTTTTACTCTTCAAAATAAAATAAAATTATAATAATGAAAAATATGCGTCTCTGAATTATAATACCATTCTCTAGCTAGATCTGTTTTATTAAAGGGAAGGGAAGGGAAGTGGCGAGATATTCCTTGTACACAGGTTTTTATGAACTTGTACCGAAGCCCTAGATGGGAATTCTTGAGAGCCTGGTGTTTCCCTGCCCCACAGGCCCACTGATTCTGACACCAACATGCTTACCAAGTCCTGCTTTCACCTAGCACCTGGCAAGCAGGCACCCAGGCCCCTCACACTCACAGCATGGTGGCACCTCCTCTCCTGATGCTGAGCACCCCCTCCCCATAAGTCAGCTGACAGCACTCTGCCCCTACAGCTGCGCTCCTCTGGCCCCGAGGCACAGACCCATTTGCCTCTATCCCACCAGTTACTGCCCAACCAATCCCATTCCAAGTGGGACAGAAATCATGAAGCAAACCTGCACCCTGTGTTACTCAGGGCAGTCTGGCTCCATTACAGGAGGGACCAGGTGGGGCTGGAGACATCATCAGAGCCATGTTCCCTTCTGAGACATGGCTCAGGGTAAAGAAAGGTTAGGTAGTGTTTTCTGAGAATCCTGGTAAGGTTAGGGACTCAGTTTACTAAATTGAGTGCCACTTTTGTTCTGAGTTTCCCCCAAGTTAAGATCTAACCCTAAATAAATGCTGGTCATCACCACGGTGACAGCGAAGCTCATACTCACCACCAATACTCCTCACTTAATGACCTGCCTGCTTCACAGCTGTGTGCTGTTCACACCCACAAGCCCCAGCTGGGCATACAACCTGCACTCAGGCTTACGATGCACGAGTGAGAGCAGCAGTCCAGCCTTGAGGCGGCTTTTTCCACTTTGACACTCAGTTCCATGCACACACTCCCCTCCCCCACATTTTCAGTGAACACACACTGGACAGCGGACTGTCCATAGCATGCTCTTGGTGACGAATGCAACCACATTAGAACCAGAAGCCGTGAATCCAACTCTGGAAGGAAAAGCAGGATGCCAAAGGACTGAATCTTCCATGAGCCTGATGAAGCAAAAGGGAAAATGACAAAGCAGACCACACTACTGGGTTCTTCTCAGGACTACACTGCTGTTTCCATTTATAACTCTTCCTTTCCCTCTCCCTTACCCAGATCTTCTCTGCCTCCTAGCCATAATTCCGGTGACAGTACTGATGAGGACTTTAAAGGATTCAGTGACAATTGTCAGCCTGAATGTGCTTTTGTACAGTTATGTGCAAAGGGCATTCTATAATGCCCCTGTGTCCTTTCTGGGCAGTGTAGCTTGTTTATACAGCATTGTAATTTTGCTAACTGCATTGCACAGTACTGTAGGGCAGGTCAGTGTAAATGATTTGGGCTGGCATCTTTGACCTCTAGTTTTCAAGGTTATTTTCTAGTTAGGTCTAATTTTTAGGGAAATATAATCATTGCTGGGAGGTGATTGCATTGTCCTCCAACAGGCTACTGGAGTAGCTGATAGGCTGCAGCAAACACTTCAGACAGCATCATCCAGAGGCCTGTTGAGGAAGCAGTGCCTCATGCAGACCCCATGTGAGACACTGAGGATTCTATCCATTAGGACAGGATGGGGCATTTTGTAACTCATTTCAGAAGGCATGGGAAGGCGTCTGGATAAGCCTGTCGATTACGACAGGGTCAAAGAGGTGGCACAAGAAGAGATTTTCTGTTTTCAAAATGCTTGAAGAAAGCCTTCCAAAAGTGTACTAACACTGACCTCCAACCCACAGAAGGGGGCTTTCATGGCTACACATTTTATAATACAGTCATCCTCAGATATCAGGAGGAAGTCATAGAAGTCCAAGGCAGGAGCCCAAACTCTCCTGTCAACCCTGGTGAAAGAGGCCTTTGAGGCCCATAATAGCCAGGACCAGAGAGAAGAGGCAAAGAAGGGAAGAGATAAGAGAAAAGAATGCAATTGATGGCTGTACTATTTCAGCCACCATCTCACAGTAACTGCCAAGCCCCCACCAAACCCACTTACCAGGACTGGGTAGAAACCAACGTGCACTTTGTTGGAAGGGAAGTCAAATGGATACTTCTGAAAGGAGACTTGGCCTAGACTGTATCTTCCAGGTTGCCCTCCAAGCAGAAGATACCACTGTCACCACGAAGGAGGTTTGGCAATCATTGGCTCAAGAAAAACATCAATTTTCTTTTGCACACTAGGATATCTGCTATGTGAACTGTGTCTAAGAAGGCCTTGCTTAACTTACGTAATTTGTCACTCACCAAGTTCCATAGCCCTTACTTCCAGTTCCATGGCCTAAGTTCAGGTAAACACATGCATTCACAAAGGCAAAGGCAGCTACGCAGGGGTCCACAAAGGCACTGCAAGGCCTCTGTGGGAATGACTGGCTTCTGCTACGGCGACATAGATGCTTGGGTTCACCCGACATGAAAAAGTCCTTTCGTTATCCATTGCACTGTGACATATCAGGCAATAGTAGGAGTCCTACTCAAAGGCCAGGAGGTAGCCCTGGGGTGGTACCATTTTCTCCTGATACCAAATCAGTGACAGGAGGGTGGCCTGGTTGCCCACAAGCAGTGGCTACAACTATGCCACAGGAGGGCTTGTCTCTGTGAGTACAGACACCCTTCAAGGCCAAGGAGACCTTAAAGGCAAAAGGATACTGGCAGATGGCCAGAGACCAACTGTCACAGTGTCAGGCTCTTCTGATGTGGAAGCAAAGAGGATTCTGCTTCAACGAAAAAGCCACAGGAAGGCATGCGCAGTACAGATTCAGGGGAGGCAGTGGACGAGCTATAAAGGATGGTTAACAACCTAAGATCCCAAGTCAGAGTTGAAGAAATAGAAGAGCCACAAGGCCAGCCAACATTTTGGACCTAGCCTTTCAAGGTCAGCGAAGACTCAGGACATAGGAGAACCTGTACTGCAATATTATGAGACTCAGGTGAGCTCCAAATTTTCTGAGCAAGGAGATTGTGGAGCCACAGAGGAAAGAGATT